>JAJOOH010022066.1:0-16262 GCA_029582605.1 Solanum gracilifrons | reverse complement strand
AGTTATCACTCTAGCATCCAGATGGCTCCATATAAAGCTCTTTATGGGAGAAGATGTAGATCTCCTATTGGATGGTTTGAAGTTGGTGAAGCAGGATTGATAGGACCAGATTTAGTTCACCAAGCTATGGAGAAGGTCAAAGTGATTCAAGAGAGCTTGAAAACGACACAGAGTCGCCAGAAATCCTATACTGATGTTAGGAGAAGGGCGTTAGAGTTTGAAGTAGATGATTGGGTATATTTGAAAGTTTCACCCATGAAGGGGGTTATGAGGTTTGGTAAGAAGGGGAAACTTAGTCCCCGGTATATTGGACTTTACCGCATAGCCAAAAGGATTGGCAATATTGCTTATGAGTTGTAGTTACCACAGGAACTAGCAGCTGTTCATCCAGTATTTTACATCTCCATGTTGAAGAAGTGCATAGGCGATCCTTCATTGATCCTGCCGACTGAAAGTGTTAGGATCAATGATAGCTTATTTTATGAGGAGATTCCTGTTCATATTCTAGACCGTAAAGTTCGTAGGTTGAGAACGAAAGATGTAGCATCAGTCAAGGTCCTTTGGAGGAACCAATTTGTTAAGGAAGCTACTTGGGAAGCCGAAGAGGACATGAAGAAGAGATATCCATATCTCTTTGAATCCGGAGGAAATGCATATTAAGGTATTAATTTCCTTCTTAGTGCTCTTTAAATTAAAATGAGCATGTTGTTGTTTGCATGGTTGTTTGTTAAGTGTTGAGTTGATATTACACCCTTAGGCTAGAAAGAGTAACCTCATTCGACGATGAATGTTCCCAAGGGGGAGATATTATAACATCCAGCAATTTTAAATAACTATGAAGTGGCGTAGAATTGGAAATAGTCATTTTTCGAAAGAATTAAAAAATCTGGAAAATTTGGTTAAGTATGGGAAAAAGTGAGTTTTTGGCCAAATTTTAACAGTCATAAATCCTAGCTCAGGATGAGTTAGGTGTAGTTCCAGTTATGTTTGCGAAGCCTGTGGAAAGATCTTTCCAACGCCGCTGAGTTTGCTCGATTCCGAGTTTGTATGAGTGAGTTATGCCCTTTCGAAGTTGGGTTGTTGGTAAGGGAAGTCAGTCAGGAAATTGTAAGGGTATTTTGGTCTTTTCCCTAACCATTTCTTTTTGATATATTTTAAGGTTTTAGACTGATTTTAAATCAGTTTTCCCTTTTTAAAAAGTGAGAGTTAGGGTTCTTGAGAAAATAGGAGAGAAGAGGAGAAGAAAAAGCAACTCCATAAAGATCGTCGGGGGTGATCCCTATTAAGGTATGTGAGATCATAGTGTTGGGTTGGTTATTTCCCCCACATGCCAAACTCGTTTTAATTCCGAGAAAAGATTGGTTGTGTTGTTGTTGAAATTTGTGGTTGTGTGTGTTGAAATTGTTGGTTGTGTTGTTGAAGTTCCTTGTTGTTTTGGGACATGTTTCCGGTTGCGATTTTGAGTTGAATCTAGTGTATGTTGAAGGGTTGTATGATTCTAAGTGTTTGGGGCTGGAAACTTTGAAGTTAAGAAGGCTTAGAGTTGGAAAATCAAGGGGGGAAAAGTCGAATTTTCGGGGAAAAGGGATGGGGCGTCGCGCCTACCAACTCGCCCCAAAGAGGTCTCTAAAGTCCAGCCCTTGGGACGGCGCGCCTAGCAGTGCCCCCCAACTGCCCCTCTGAACTTTGTGGTCTGGTGCCCCGCGCTTCTCAGAACGCCAAGGACGCCAACCTTTCCCATTCATTCCCCATTTTTTCATGCATGATCCTTGGTATTGTACCGATGTTTCATAATTGTTTCCAATACTCCAAGGTACGTCTTAAGGTCAAGAACTCATCCATAACATGTGGTCAAACACCGTGAATCCATAAATCCAATTCAAGGAGAGTTAGTTTCCAAGTCAAGTGAAGTTAAGAGTTAAGCTTAGAAGTTAAGAAGCAAGTCTTTAAAGTTGTTCAAGAGTCTTTATTGAACGTTTTAACTTCAATTTTAAGGCTCGAGTGTCAAGTTAAGTAAAGATTATAGAGTTTCAAGATAAGCCCAGAGTGTAAAGTTGAGTTCATTTTTCAAGAGTTATTAGGGAACTAAGTATTCCCAAAGAAGTTTTAAAGATATACTTTCACATTTAAAACAGGATTGAAAACCGAGATTTCCAAAGAGCCTTCGGGCTAGTTTTCATAAAAGAGTAATCACTTTCTAAATAAATCAAGAGAGGAAATTGAGATTTCCAAGATAGCCTTTGAGCTAAGTTTTGAGTAATTATCTCAAATCAGTAGGAAGAAATATGTTCTAAAAACATAAGATCCAGTACATTTTTGGGAGTAGTATTAAGCACCGAGTTGGGGGAGCGTTCAAAGAACTCACAGCCCCCATAGAACCATGTAGCCACCATGGGTAGAAGAGGTTCATACTTTTTAGAGAAATCCTTTCCAGACTAGACTAGTGGATCCATTAGGCAGTTCAGGTCCTATACCTTTGGCCGGGAATAGCATGCTTTGGCAGCGTGAGGTCGATCCCTGTATCATCACCATAGCTCTTATATGATGGTTGTCAGTTAGAGAAACTCCCACAGTAAGTATTGTATTTTTATATACATCAGTTCATTTGTATTTTTATATACATCTCAGGCTTATTGTATCTTTGTATACATACAGAGTTTATAGCAGGTTTTAAACAACTTTTCTTTATATTGCACTTGTTTTAAATTGCATTATATTGAAATGAGTCAGTCAGGTTGAGTTGAGTTGTGCCAGGTAAGTTATTCAGTTTGTTCCAGATTTCCTGCTAGCCTTTGTTGCTTAGTTTTCCAGCTCGCATACTCGTACATTCAATGTACTGATGCCAGTTGGCCTGCATCTTGTGATGATGCAGACACAGGTACCCAGGACTAGCATCCGGTACGCCGTTGATCTAGCTAAGTATTCCAGAGTCAGTGGTGAGCCTCTTTGCATTCGGAGGACTCGGTTATTTTGTTCTCTTAGTTTTGTTTTATTAGGCTATTGTGGGGTCTGTCCCAACATCCATCCCAATATTTTAGAGGCTTCACAGACAGTCAGTCAGTTAGTTTTAAGTCTCTCATCTATGTATTTATGTAAATATTTTGAGACATGGGTTGCCTTTTGGCCAGATTTCATCAGTTAGGTTGTTTTATGACCTTGCATTGCTTTGAGTTATTCTGTTGAGTTAGGTTTCCGTTGAGTTAAGAAAGTCAGGCCAAGGGTTCTCTTGGGGGCCAGCAATGGTCTTCGAGTGCTGGCCATGTCCAGGGTGTCATCCTCTGGTTCAACAAAATTTGTCTCCACAGCTACTCCTTTCTTTGCTATATGCTTTTTCCTTTTTCCTTTATCTCCTGGTGGGAGATCTTGCTTTCTTTTTTGTGAAGGATGTGATCCTCTTTGATTTAATGTAATTCCCTTTCTTGATTTCTGAGGGGGATTGTTTAGGTTTGTGCGTACTATTTCTCCAAAAGATCAAGGAGAAACTTAAATGCAAGTACAGAAAAGTTATTTCAGATAGACTTGCTGATCTGATCAGCGAGTCGCCGAATCTCTTTGGTGAACTAAAATGAGCTCGCCGAAGGGATTAGCTTAACATTGAGGAGAAAGCAGCGACATGTAGGATCATTCGGCGAATCGCCGACTACTTTCGACGAGCAGGATGTGTCCGCCGAAAGTGACAGTGTAACAGGGTTCCAGGGATACAGATAGGGGGATTATAATACCTTCGGTGAGTCGTCGGGCGTTTTCAGCCCCATCAGGCTTCTAGCTGAAAGTTACAAAATCAAACCCCAATCGAGGTGCCAAATCATCGGCTAGGTGGGGACATTAGGCTAACCGCCGAGTCGTTCAACGAGCTCGACTTAACTCGCTAATTCTCCCAACGTGCCTATTTTAGACCCACCTTCTCGAATTTAATCCCAAATCCCAGAAAAGCAAATTAAAGCTTGCACTCATTGAATTCAAACAAGACACGCACTACCCATTACTCTCAAGATACTCAGACTTCCTCCAAATTTGTCGAATTTTGGCCATTTGACGATGCCTGCTCATAAGATTGGTGTTACATGTTCTTTCATCAAGCAATTTTCATCATTTAGCGCACATATAGGCTACTCAAACTTCACCCAATCAACCTAACAACTAACATGCAACACCCCTATCGATATCAATTAATCCAAAGTGCTAACACTAAGGCATTCAATCATTAAAGTATTTTAGGCAAAGTTCACGAATTGAAAACAGAATCGTAGCAACCTATTTCTATCAGAGAGGCCTAGCACACGGCATCCTGATACTATAACTGCAAATGAGTGCAACATTTTCAAAAATAAAATTGGGATCTTAGAGACTCACCTTGTATGACGATCAAATAGCTTTTTGTAATGCTAGGCAGCAAAGAAATCCTAGTTCCAACACCAATTGACAACTATAATACTAATTGAAGACAATAATTTTGAAAAAACTAATATAGGTGAATTTGTGAAGCATAAAAGCGAGGGAAAGTGAATGGTTTGAAATTTTTGAACTCTTTGGCAATATATAAACTGTCCAGTTCCTAGTCTTTCGGCGACCTTAGTCATGTCGTCGTTCATATTGGCGATACGCCGAATGTATTCTTACCGCGCCAAGTTTCATAGGACATCCATTATCATCAGTTCGCCATATTGCAAAAGTTTTCAATTCTTCCTTCATTTGCCTGCACCACTAACACACCCATTATTCGAACAAAACAATTTAAAGCAATAAAGCCTTAGGTTGCCTCCCAAGAAGCGCCTTATTTAACGTCATAGCTCGACACAACTCCTTACTCAATCTTGCATATTGAGATTGACCCTAGCATTACAAAGCAGCCCCGATAGGTCATTCGAGTCGAGGGGAGGTTATGCAAAACTCAAGAGCAACCTAATCAGTTGGATCGATCTAGAGTGAGAGCCAACCATTTGTTTTAACGCTTCAACATTCTCTTGTATCTCGTTTATCACCCGGTCCTGTTTATTGACCTTTTGGAGAATTATTTGCAGCGTATCCTCAACACGGTTGTGTCCATTTCCTCTAGACTTCCTCCGCTCATGAGGAGGTATATACTTCCCCAGACTTGTGCACTAGTTTTCCACCTCTGAAACTTTGGTGCCCAAGTTGCTCAGCTGAGTTACCAGCGCAGTTAATATGAGGTCGCCCTCGACTTCTTGATTCGACTCAGTTAACTTGGCACCACTTCTTTCAGCCATTTTCAGGAAGCCTGCCTAAAATAAAAGCTCAAAGAAAATCAAAACTACGAGTAAAGTTAATAAGCTACAACTAAGAAAAACAAAATTTTTGATTAACTACAAACTCTCAAATAACAACACTCCCCAGTAGCGGCACCATTTTGATGCATATCGTGACCAACAACACTGACCTACGGTATGAGTGTCTACGATCGTCGATAATATAGTAACCCAACCAAGGGTTGGGGTCATGTCCCAAGGGAGAGCTTTTGCGAATTAATAACCAATTAGAATTTCATTCAAGTTAGTCATAACAAGACATTGTAAATTAAAGAGGGTGACACAAAAGTGTCAAATATCAAAAGGGGATTTTGTAACGAGTATTAAAACAACAAAATAAATAAGAAAATCAAGTATGGGGAAAGGTTACTGGGATGTGACCGCAATACAAGTTGAGATAAATTGTTGGATACATGCTTTCGATAGGAAATTTGCAAAATAATAGTGACTAGGCTAAGCTTTAAATGGAAATAAGTTCCCTCTCGGGCAACTTACCCCGTTTCAAATGCGTTCCTCTCGGACACCCATTTGCCACATGAAGATCAGCCTACGCCTTACCCCACTCTCTCTCTCGAGCTGAGTGTTAGGATATGGGACTAGGGCTCACCCTCTCGGGCTGAACCTCATGTCGGCCCACTCCTTAGGCCATCAGTCTAGTGGTTTTGGTTTCGCGACCTCCCTCTCGGGCAAGCTGAAAACATATGGGTGGCTTTGTATTTACAACTACAAACCCTTTAGATTAAACCACAACCACTAGGTGAAAGCACCATTAAAATACATCTAACCTATCATCAAGCAAGACCCAACAAGAATATCAACCCATATTTGGTAAATCACACCCCAAGAATGAGGGTTTTTAGCCACACATCAAGAAATAAAAAATTATACCTGACATGATAATGAAATTAACTGGTTATAAGAAATTAAGCAAAGGAAAATGAATAGAGAAGACCCACTTCCAAACATGGGGAAGAACTCCTTTCTTCAAGTCTCCACAAAACCCTCTCCAAACATGAGAGAAAAATAAAGTATGTCCTAAAGTGAAAATAATAATAATAATTGTTCCACTCTTAATTGTCCCAAAAATCTCCCTAAGACTACAATTCTAACTAGTAGTTATAGTTTTAACAGATTGTGCTGCGGAGGATTGTTCGGCGACATTAGTCGAGATCGCCGATGAACTCGGTGATCCGCCTTTAGGTCAGCTCATCGCCTTTAGCATCCTCGCATTTTGGATCATTGGGCGGTACAGTACTGCTTTGCGGAACTGATCGGCGACTCGCCGACTTCTCCTTTCCTCGCCTTTTGATCCACTTCCTTCAAGGCTTCGCGTACTGGAACGAAGGGTGGTTCATGTCATTTTGGAGACTCTCAAAGTTAAACTTGGTGATCCGCAGGATTCCATTTCTTGTTCTTTTCAACCGTATTTGCTCCGTTTTGCGCCTAAGTGTCCATGCTTCCACTAAAACTTCAAATACCTGAAACATCAGCATTTTAATCAGTTATTGAGATAAAACAAGTATTTAAGGACACTATTTCCATTAAAATAAAGCCGTAAATCAGTCCAATATGTGGACTCATCAACATATCCCACTGCAAAATGTGCCTCACGGAACCAAGCCCGGTAGGTCCAAGTCGACGTGGTCATTACCCCTCAGTCAGATGAGGGATAGACACCAATCTGTTCATCGGCTCGCTATGAGTCCGCATCAGGTTCTGGATTGGTCTCCAACTTCAGCTCTAATGGCATCACCGCCTCATACCCCGAGGCTAATAGTGCGGGTGACATCCTAGTGCCCCCGAATATCGATCCTACACCAGTTCCTGGGAAGCCCAATAGATGGTGTGTAAGTTGCCAATATCAGGTATACAAAGACTCCCGCATGCTAAATGAGAAGGAGAGGATGACTCGACTTGTCACAGATGAGCGTCGGGTTCTAACTGGCAGCCTCCACACCACACCCGCCATCCAAACTCTCTTTTAGAGGCATCAGTGAGAATGGATGGCCCATAGCCCAGGGTCCTTCAGTGAGGAAATAGTTAGAAAGTTTTATGCTTCCTACGTCGCGACCCTTAGAGGATCAATTGACAGATGGGCCCAGCCTACTGCCCAACCTCCACTCACGGCTACACTAGTGCGCGGGTTTTCAGTTGGCATATCAAAGATCACATTCCTCAAGTTCCTCTACGGTCCAGGCCACACTCTGCCTATCAACACGGCTGAGTTCCACTATAGCATGGATATTGTTCGTAGTGGGGAAATTCTGAGGAATGTTGATCAAACGGAGATTTTTTTGCGCTGGTTAGCAGATCATCTTGCTATAGAAGGAGAGTGTGCTGAGTGGGTCAGCACCCTGAGCTCGGGTATCAAGAAGGCCATCCTGACATTTGTGGCCAAATTCTTCTGGTTGTTGGTGCAGAACCATGTGTTTCCTACTCAAGCAGATAATGTGCTTACATGGGATCATGCAGTTATGGTTGTAGCCTTAGTTGTTGGGTGGAGGTCAACTTTGTCCGCATGTTGATTGCGGAGATACACGAGAGGGCTTTAAAGGCCACCACCATTTTACCCTTCCCATGCCTCATTTTTTAGCTGTGCAGGGATACTGGAGTGCCGGTTTGGCATTGCGACAAGCTGAATCAGGCGACCAAAACCTGGATATTGGCCTGATTCGAGATGAGGCCAATGTGGCTGCACCGCGCAAAGAGCCGCAGGTTGAAGTGCCACCATTGGGAGTGGACTTATTTGTAGATATGGAGAAAATGCAGGGTGAGGAGCCTGCCCCTCCAGCCACTACTGAGGATGCCTCGGCTTCCCATTCTCCGGCCGCGAGTCAGGACCCTAAATCCTCTAGAGCCACCCCCTCCTCCGGGTCTGCTACAGTGCCCCTCGCCCGTGTTCAAAAGCTGGAGTCTCAGATGGCCACATTACTTCAGCATGTGAGGTCGTGGATGCAGCGTGCGATTGAGGAATCCATGACTAGGGTTGATACAAGAAAATGCACTTAAATCTACAAAATACATTATAGCTAAATCTAAAATTTTGCATGGCTAAACGCTTTAGCCATAAAATATTTTTACGTAGCATCCGTGGCAAGATGTAGGGTGGCTAAAAGTTAGCTATATACTTTAAATGGTATGTGGGTAAGGACTAATACTTATAGCTACCAAAAAATTGTGTTGTAGCTATAATAGTAAAAAAGTTCTTGCTACCAAAGATATTCTTATAGCAAATATGTTTACTCTTTTGCCACAATATATTAAATCTATAGCAATTTTTATATTGTAGAGACAAGATATTCTATTGTGGCAAATGTCTTGATTTATTTTCTATGAAAACTTAAAATTTGTGGCTATTTTATATTTTTAGTCTTGTGGCAATGATACTTGTATTTAGCTACAAATTAGAAAATTTATAGCTATAAAATTAAAGTATTTGCTACAAATATTCTTTCACAAAGATATGAATTCAAACTTTTGCCATGACATACAAAAAATGTAGCTAATTTTAAATTTTTTTCTATGAAAAGTTAAAATGTATCGCCCTATTTTTGAAAATTACAAACAGACGTAGTCATAACTACAAAAATCAATGCTACAAATTGAAGAATATTGTCATGAATATTATTAATCACAAGAATTTTTATAATGTAGCTAAAATTAGATCTCAATAATTTTATTACATTTTTGAGATTCTAAAATAATTCTCACGTTACATACAATTGCATTTTACAATTTTGAGAATAGTCATAATATATAATTCCGACAAGGCATCATATTGTTTGAGTCCAAAGCAGCATAGTCTTCTCCTATCTCTCCTTTAATCTTCAATTGCACCTTAGCTTAATCAACATCGATCCCAATTTGTCATATATATGCTCTTATTCCATAAATATGCCTATCAATAATGGTAAATATTTTAGCACTAAAAAAATAATGATTTAGAATTTCAATGAGAAAAAAATATATGTTTATGATAAAAAAAAATTGCAAACATGTTTAGCAAATAAAAACCAAAAAAACAAAACACAAAGTAAGCAAAGAAGTAAGCAAACCCGTAACTTTTAAACTTCTTAAAACCTGTAGATATAGATCTCAACTTTATTTTACATTAATAAAAATATACAATCCATTATAATACCCATCGATTCAAGCTACGAAAACAATCTCTTGCAAAAATATAGAATATAATTGTGTATGAAAAATTATTTGTGGTTCAATCTTTTCTTGAACCTTTAAATAATAGAAAATTTAGGATATACAACTAGGTAAAAGAAAAATAAAAAACTCATATCGTAAAAGCTTATCTCATCTGCTTGGAGAATTCTAGGTAAAACCTACAAAAGAAAAATTAACAAAATATTAGAAATAAAAATTGAAAAAAAGATTTGGATAAAAAAGGGTGAGGGGAGGGGAAAGGATAGGGGAAAGGATATGTAGGTTTTTGTTAATTGGGTTTTAAAATATTGGGGGAAACTTTTGATCTTTTGCAATTTTTAATATTTGGGGAAAGATTTTTGGGATCTAAATGAGGAAGGGGGAGGGAGGAGGTACGGTGGGAGAGTTATTTTATGTTAATAGTTATGTTTTACTTTTATAGTTATTATCTCTAATTATTATATTTATAATGATTGTTGCTTCTTTTAAAATTAACAAATACAACATTTGTTATATATATATATATATATATAACAAAATAGAACAATTGTTATATAAAATTAACAATTGTTATAAATAATAACAAAGAAAATTATCTCATGAAAATAACAATAATTAATAATATTAACAACAATAAAAAAATATATATACTTTACTTTAAGTTAATGGGAAAGGTCAATTATTTATATGAATAAATATTATTCTAAAATATGGTCCTTTATTACTTTTGTTATCTATTCTCTTTTTCAAAATAAATTTTAAACTTATACTTCTTATGTCGTATATTAGTTGTCCAACAATAACATATTTAGTGAAATCTCCTAAGTGAGGTCTAAGAAGACTAGAGTGTACCCAGACGTTACCACTATCTCGTGGAGGTAGAGAGACCATCGACTCATATTAGTTGTTCATATTCATAAAAATATTTTTCCCAAATTACTTGTCAATTTATGAAATCAAGATAAAATTAATTACATTTTTTTAATTTCCCTTACGATTAATTCTTTTCTCTTCAAATCTCATAGTACTATACTGAGTATTTAATATTATTTTATATTGTTTTTAATTTATATGAATTTAAAATGATATATGAATTAGAACATCAAGTTAAAAATAGAATATTTTAAAATAAAATAAAAATTGGAAAATATATTTAATCTATTTAGAATTGGAGAAGCAAAACAATATTGTGATGGGAAGTGTCAATTACCATATAATTCAAGTTTGAAAATTATTTTAAGATGAAATTTTCAAAATAAAATAAGAAACTCAACTCAATTTTTTTATATCAACCATGTGAATTCAGTTTCAAGTCAAATTGCTCAACTATAGTGAAACAATACTTCCATATTGGTTGGTTATTACAATTTGAAATTTAATGGAGATGTGAAATTTGGATTGTAGTTTTATAGTTTTAATTTAAAACACAAAAATTATATGGATTAGGAAGTTAAGATTAAAATAAGAAATTCAAAAATTAAAAAACTTGTCAATAACCGAAAATTAAAAAAAGAATTGAATGTCAATATCACTTCTTTGTATATTAATTATACTCGTATACGTGCCCGCGCGTTGTGCAGTTAATTGATAAATGTAATCATAAATATTAATTTATTGATAGTTTAAAATGTTAACTTATTATAAGATAATACTGTAAAGTTAACATTTAACATCTTGATGTGTTATCATAGAATATTTATGTCAATAAATCAATATATAAGCTTAGTTCATTAGTTAAATTTTAAAATAATAATCCTATATCATTATTTAATTTCTCTAAAATGATAAATAATATAACTCTAAACATAATATCTTCTTGTTAAAATAATAAAAATATAAGAAAATTTAATAGTTAGATTTAAATAAAAAAAAAGTGAATTTTTTAATCAAAATAATTGAGGAATTTTGTAGTGCTGACATTTGACACTTTTTACTTCTACTATATATAGATAGATTCAATAAAAAATTCATTTATATATCCATATTCCAGAATAATTCATATGGCATATTTCAATAAATATGACATTATTTAATGATTTGTAAATTTATTATACATATTTTTTTATATAAAAAAAGTACAATTACATCAAATTAATTAGACATAACTTCTATTTACTAATTTATTTTTTGTATAACTTCTATTTATTTAAATTATACTTAAATCTAAAAAATTAAGATCTTGTTAAATTGAATTGATAGAATGATTAACATTTTTAATTAAGCTAGGTCGATAAATGTATTGTTCGATATAAGAGGCCCAAGTCGTATAACCTGAATTCTAAACACGAGATAAAGCACCTCAAGGCTTACGTTTCACCTTGTATTAGATAATACGTATCACCTCAATTTTACACACATGGATATATCATTTTGCCGTGACAAATATATATAACCATTAAGTTAATTATTGCAACAATTTTGTGCTACTCGAAACATAATATTTATTCAGTTATAATATTTTATTTTAAATTACTTCTCATGGATAAAAGGTGACTATTGCTTCAACAAGTTTCAACATGATCATGAAAAAACATAATAATTAACTATAAAATTTTAGTATAGCAAGAAATCTATGATTATATTTTTAATATGTCATAATTTTTATAACTTGAAAAAAACATTTAGCCTCAAATTTTTATTCAAATATTTTTTGTGGCTGAAAGGTTATTATTACTATGATAAATTCAAACTCCTGGCAAAAATTAATTATCAGCTATGAAATTTTGTTATAGCAGAAAATCTATGGCTATTTCGTTTAATTATTGACACAATATTTTATAACTTAAAGCTAAATTACTTATTTAGCTACAAATATTTCTTCAAATAAGTTATTGTGGCTAAAAGGTTATTATTACCACGGTAAATTTAAATTTGTGGCAACAAATTGTAATTACTTACAAAATTTTACGATAGCAAAAATTCTATGGCTATTTCATTTATCTATTGTCACATCTTTTTATAACTTGAAGAAAAATTATTTATTTTGCTACGATATTTTATGTCAAATAACTTATTATGGCTAAATAGTTACTATTGTTACAATTATTTTTATTGTATAGCAAAAAAGTTATAATTGGCTACAAAATTTTATTGTAGCAATAAAATTGTAGCTATTTAGATAATTATTGCCACTATTGTTAGCAATTATAGAAAATACAAGGATTTAGCTTTGTCAACTTAATATTCGTTGTTAAGTAATTTGACAAATTTTTAGATAGCCACGAAATTTAAATTTTTATGGCTATTATTAGGTAACAGCTACAATTTTCGAATTCATAGATTATATTTCGTAGCAATAAGTATACTTTCTTGTAGCAGCGAATGGAGCATATGATGGACCATAAGGTTCAGGCCGTTCACCAGTGCATTCATGCATTTCAGTTGCGTGTCTTAGAGCGACCAGCCCCCACCAATGATGTTTCTGCTTTTCGGACAGAGTTAGCGAGTCTCCAGGCTGATCTTGATGTCCTTCTTGCTCCACCAGCGGCCAAGCCTGAGTCTTCTCCCACTGCACTGGTTGATGATACGGTGTTGGATGTTTTATTCGGATATGTGATCCCTCCGCCTGATTCTTCCAGCCATGCTGGGAAGCAGCCCCGCTCCAGTCGGACGTTTGATGACACTAAGGCTGGGAGAGCTCGCAAGAGGGAGCGACAAATGTTTGAGGAGGTCTAGAGGGAATTTATTGTTGATGAGGAGACGCGCCAGCCGCGGGCTAGGGAGATTGGTGTTGGTGCCTCTAGCAGTGTGAGCACTACTGATGGTGCGGCAAGGGTTGATGTTAGCACTACTGACGATGCTCAGACGGTGGATGCGGACACTACTAAGGGTGACCCGATTGTTGATTCAGCGGGCTCTGGGATTTTGCACCCACCCGCTTGTTGATAAGTCTTCGGCGCTATGCGCCACAGGTTTGCTTCACCAAATCTTTTATTCTTTACTTTTTGTGCATTGGGGACAATTGCACTCTATTTTGTTGGGATTGGGGTAAATGGGTTATGAGTGATAGGGTGATGTCTGAGTAAACCCAACTCATAATCCTCTCTTGGAGTTTTCTTGCCTGTGTTCTTTCTCCCTAAGAGACTATTTTAATTTCTGTTGAACCGACATGTTTAGGAATGTATGTGCAGGAGTAAGTAGAAAAATCAAAGCATGATGGCATGACAAGCATAAAAAAAATTATCCCTGTCCAAAAGTGTTGAATAGTGCAAGATATGTAGTCTTGATAAGTTGAATTTTTTGGATCTCAATGTGACATGATAAGAACCGATTTGACCTCATGACTTAAGCTAAAAAATTGAACTGGGTAATCTGATAATCTAATGATGAAACAATGTGCCAAGAGTGTGTGAGAATGGTCGAATGTTCAGACAGTTTGTGCCAATCTAGAACCTACCCCGTTGGCTATGCTAAGATGATCTAGGGTAGGAGTTCGGAAGTGATCATAGGCCATTGTTCAAATTAGTCCACTTAAGCCTAAAATGATCTAACCAAATGAAATCAATATTCCCTTTGATTCAAATATTTGAGCCTTAAATAGTCCATTTCTTTTGATTCACCTAACTCACTTTCCCTTAAAATATTGTCTTAGCCCCGGTCCCTCCTTGGACATGTGCACCTTGACTAAGGCCAAAAGCCTAGGTTGAGGGTGTCTAAGCCAAAAGTTACCTTGATCTTGGCCCTGGTCCGACATCAGAAACTTTGCACCTCAACTAATGCAAAATGAATAAGTTGAGGGTGGCTATGAAAGAGGAAACCAAATGAAAAAAGGGTATGAAAAGAGTTTTTATGTTGAAAAGAGAAAAAGCGAAGAAAGAGGATGTGACTTTTTGCAAAATAAGCAAAAGCAAAGTGTTGAAAGAAAGAAATAAAGATAAAGAACAAAGTGAAAAATAAGAGTCAAAAAGTCAAAAGTCACATCCATGTTGCAAAGAGATAAGGGAAAGAGAGTAAAATGTAAGGATGTCAAAAATAGGTCAAGAAAGAGGTAAAAAGCCAATGTAGGGTCAATGAGGGTAAAAAGTCACTCAAAATTACCCAAACGTACCACACCTGACCCTAATCCTACACTACAAGCTAAGAAAGTCCTATAGTGATCCCACCAACTAGTTTGGAGAATCTAAGCATTGAAAATAAGGGCAAGCCTATGGTATTAAGCACTAACTGTACTTGAATTCACTTCTGAGCGTGAGTGTTGAATGAATCCTAAAACTCTAAAATTCATATCTTTTGTGTGAAAAAGGATTTCGTTTGGTGAGGGCACTAGTTACATTGTCGGAAAATTGTTACCTTGGTGATTGTTAAAAGTGTATGTTGTGGTGTATGTTGGTCGATCTGTGTCATATCTTGATCCGCATGAGTTAGCTTGTTGAGTCTAAGAGAAAATATTTGCACTAGAAAAGGGAGTCAGGATAAAAAGGTATGTGATTGCTTGAGGTTGAATGTCTGCTTCTACGCAAGTGTCGTTTAGAGTCTTACTGGGTCACTTGAGGACAAACAACGAATTTAAGTTGAGGGTGTTGATATACCATTAGTTTACGGTATTTTTAATACATTTCACTTAAGATTTGTGTGTCTCTAGGGCCATTTTCTATTAGAATTAATGTTTCTTGTGTCATATTTGCAGGAAATATGCTTGGACGAGGTCGAGAGAGATGACAGTTGAATTTCTGCAGAATGAGCCACCCACGGACGGGACCTACGGACCATAGGTCCAGGCACGATCCATCTTCGGTAGGCGTGGATTGATCATCAGGGAAGTCAGTCTAAGTGTAGAGCCACACAAAGGGACCCACGGACCGTAGGTCAACCTACGGTCCGTACTGCACGTCCGTCGTTTGTGTCTCAAATTTGAAGGTTCCAGCTTCTGAGAAAAAGTATATGTCTTGAGATACGGAAGGGACCGTAGGTCTATCCGTGGTCCGTAGGTCAGTCTCATCGATCGAAGCCGCGCCAGTAGTTTATTTTCTTATTCCGTTTCCTTTTTGTTTAGGACAAGTTTTTCTATAAATAGGGTATGTAAACCTCGTTTTTGGGGTTAGACATAATTGTTAACTTCTAGTTCTTGATATTTTCTTGGGAATTAACTTGCAAACTTTTGGCAATTTGATTTCCTAATTTCGGTTTATAAGATTTTTGCTTTGAATTTCAATTGGATATTACGGGTTTCTTCTACTCAATACGCAAGTTCTTGAATTTTCTTCTAACAATATGAATTGTGTTATTCCAAGAATGAATAGCTAAATCCACAACTAGGGTTGTGGGAACCATGAGCAATTAATAACGTATGAATAATAACTAAGTAATTCTTGATTAGTGTTGATGCATGTATTAGTAATTCTTTCATTTAGAAGTCTTTTTAGCAAGTGCACGCGTTAGAACTCGCCTTGTTGCTACTTGCCAGACTAAGGAGGTAGTTAATAAGTAAAGAATTATCAACAGATAATTATTGTGATACTATCTAATAGTCTAATGTCAATTGGTGCGAGGGTGAAAACTAAGTCATACATTGATGTGATGACTAATCTAAGGTAAAGGTAAGGGTTAGTAAATTATATACACGTAGCCGGACCAAGATGGGGGGTGAAATTTCCTATTTGGCGGACCAAGCAGTTAGGGATACATAACTTACAACTTTGCATGTGATACACTAGGAAATGATTGCAATTATTAGGATTACTACGTTAAGAGCTTATGGAGAACACATACAGCCTAGTTTCTCTCTCTTTGATAACAACAAAGTTCGAATCTTGCTCTTTTATTACTTGACTACAATCAGTTCTTTGTTACACAACCCCCCCCCCCCAATTTACTTACTTGTCTCGGAAATAAGTTGAC
>JAJOOH010022065.1:0-14643 GCA_029582605.1 Solanum gracilifrons | reverse complement strand
AATAATAACAATAACAAGAATTATACGAATAATAATAAAATAACAATAATAATAATAATAACAATAACAAGAATAATAAGAATAATAATAATAATAATAATAATAATAATAATAACAATAATAATAATAATAATAATAATAATAATAATAATAATAATAATAATAATAATAATAATAACAACAATAATAATAAAAACAACAACAACAATAATAATAATAATAATAAAGAATGTAAATCATGCACAAATACCCTAATTTTACATTCTGCCCCAATAATAATTAATCTATGGTTTAACCCATAAAGTTCCACAAAGAACTCACCCTTTGATTCTACGAAGAAAATGAATTATAGTTGAAAAAATGGATTTAAATCACTTGAGAGAAAAGTCTTGAAAAAATTACCCTTGGAGTTCTCTGATTGAATATTCTAAGTTATTGCCAAGATCAGCTGGAAAACAGACTTAAGCAAAGGTCACTATTAGCGAACCCATCCTTTGGTATAGCGAAGTCATGCAACTTTGCTACCTTCTGTAGCGAAACCCCATTTTGTTCATTCTGTTTACTTTAAGTTAATTCTTAACCCTCTGGGACTAGCAATTGAATTAGAAACTTATTATGACTATTTTCTAAAGTTTTATTGATCTTGAAATGATTAGTTCAAAAGTATTTGTTTATTGACTAGTTCTTTTACAAGTTGGAGTTTTCCATGGGGCAAACATTAGACCAGCCCAAAGCTTAACCTAGGGTTCCATATTCAGTAATTGCTTATTGTAGTTCTAACTTTTAGGTATTCAACTGGCTCTTAAACTCAGATGGATAAAAACCTGTAATCCCCATTTTAGAATGCATAAATGATTATTTCATTCAGTAGAATGCATCCAATTCAAATGTCAAGTACATGTTACAATACAATACAATAAATCTATGGATCAACTTCTTGGATTGCAGTTTGTACATTATGAGATTTGTTCTGTAATAAAGAAAATTCGAATCATATTATTATGTTATATTATTACATAAAGTCTCTTCATTGGGAATAATATAGATCACAGTCTGGAACCTTGATCTGCTTGAGAAAACTGCTGCCTCAATACCCTTCTCATGACTTTATTTGTTGCTGTTCTTGGTAGGGAAGGGAGAGGAACAATACTGGAAACCTGCACATATTGTTGTATTTAGATGAAACAATATATCCCAACGAACATGCAACCTTTCAGGCCTATGATGTACCTTGAACAATGGATTCAACTTCCTCTGCAAAGCTGTGTTGAAAGAAATCAACAAATTGACCAACTTTTGCTCCAAGTTATCTGAATCCTTGAACACGACTGCAATTACCAACTTCTCAGGTCCACCAGCAGCAGGTGGTACTCCAACTGCTGCTGTCTCTAGTATATTTTCATCTACTGCATTGCATATGCGCTCAATCTCAAGTGAACTCACCTGACAAATGGAATAGCAGAACTCTTAGGAAAGGAAACAATCCAGTATAAGTGGAATGCCTGACAACTCAAATGCCCATTCGTATGCATAGTTTACAGGGATCTTAATACTAAACAGATACTTTCGGATTCAATTTCGAGGCTACATGCAGACCTTTATGCCCCCTAGGTTCATTGTATCATCTGCACGACCATGTGCATGGTAATATCCTTTGGAAGTACGTTCAAACACATCCCCGTGTCTTCTTAGAACCTGCGATACAAATAGTGCCAAACAAGATATTAGTAAAACTAAAATAGCTTAGACTACAGGATAATAATATGCATTACCTTTCCATTCAAAACAGGCATTCCTTTGAAGTAGATCTCATTATGGTCAGCGTTCAGCAGTGTACTTGAAGCTCCAAACATGAGAGGACCAAGGGCCAATTCACCAATCCCAGGAACATCTGATGGCTAAACAAAAGGAAAAATAATAGTTAAACTGTCCCAACTAGTGGAGAGAATGAACTACTGTCTCCCTACTGGTTATGGGTAATTCTCTCCTCATGAGCTAGCCTATGGGATTGATTGAGACTCGAGATTCATTTTTTTAACATGCTATCAAAATCAGGCCTATTCCTATTCTAGGTTCACCCGATTTTAGGCCTTATATTATACTGTCCATGTCCACGCACTGAATATCCAGTCATGGGCATGCAGGGAGGGGGGATATTAAGTTCCCTACATTGGGAGGGAACTATGTTGTCTCCTTGTATAGTCTTGGGCAAACCTGATGGGGCCAAGCTTTGTCAAGCCATTTACTATAAGCCAAGCAAAGGGAGTTCAAGTACCTTAAAGGCTTGTTCATGAAGATGAAAGCCATGGGTCGAGTTATGGAGAAGTGAAGCTGAAAAAAGGAAAATCTCAAATTGGATCCCAGAAAGCTTTTTGGAACTACTGATGCAGCATCAGAATTTTCTGGTGCAGAGTACCATCTCCTATAACGACCCCCATACTCATTTTTGTGATTTCTGTACATTTTGATGGTTGAATGAGGTTATCATTTTGGAAGGGTGGAAAGTTGAAAAAGTTTGACCACAATCAACATTCGATGAAGATGATCTCAGAATGGAATTAGCTAGATATAGTATGGCAGCAGGTATATACAGGTTCTAATTTTGGCCAGGTAGGAGGCATGTGCATCATCTCATTCATCTTTACGTAGCATTGATATGGTGTGAACGTGATTGGGCATTGTGAAAGTGGCTTACTTAGTCTTGTCCTGACCTGACTGTGATCTCAGATCACTTGGACTTGATCTCTAAGTGATTGTTGTTGACATTAGCTTTTAGTACGCGTGTGTCTTCCTTAAAATGAGTTGTATATGTGAAAGATCGCGGAACAGGGCAGTTTAGGGTCAACCCTCGTCATCCCTTCAAATGTGGGTCGATCAACAATGTTGTTGAGGACTAGTGGATTTCGCACTCACCCTTGCTTTCTTCGGCACCATTGTGTGCAGGTTCTAAGCCGAGTTCCAATGGTCAGTGATTGTTCGCAGATTGAGCTTTCACTGGAGACTTTGAGGTAGTTGCTTGACTATCCTGCAACTTCTAGATCTCTTCTATCCTTAAACTTTCTTTTATGTTGTTTTTATTTCCAATATTGTCTAGACCAAGATTGTACTCCATGATTCGTAGAGGCTTGTACTAGTGACATCAGATTTTGGGGAGTCCATATCTAGTTCTGTATTTTCTTATGAATTTTATGAGAAAGGCTGAATTAGGTATTATTTCAGATTTATTTAATATTTTCTCATAATTGTGCTTCGACTTATGATTATATGTTTTGGGTTGCTTACCTATCAATGGGTTAGATAGGTGCCATCGCATCCCCGGTTTTTGGATCATGACTTGTCCGCAGACACCATTCCCTATCACGGCGAAACCAGGCCTAACAGAAGTCTGAGATTGTGACAAGATGTCTGCTTAAGCGGAAGGTGCTAACTTTGAAAAGGTCTGCAAACGCGCCTTAAGAGTCCACTATTGAGAGGAAGTTTACCCAAGACCGGACCATGATTGCGCCACCGCAGATGCAACCTCGAGAATAACCTCAACGTTTCCAACTTCCCTTTTTCAGTCTCATAATATTTCTAATCCCTAGCTGGAGATATTTTAGACTTTATTAGCTTCTTTTAAGCCGTAGTATTAATACCTTACTTCCTCAATTTAGTAGAGTTAGATTATATTGATGTATGAACTTGGTAGGACAGTAGGCATAGCTATTGGATCAATTCCAACTTAGTGAGGAAGCAAAGGGATTTGGCTATCTTCTTGATGAATTCTATAGCTTAGGTACTAAGGTTCTAGTGTCGAAGGTAACTTTGTGGCCTTTCAATCTAGTTATTGTCTACTTTGTTGAATTTCCTTTGTGCCTAAATTCAATTTCCATCCTCTAAATTTCTTGTTATTGCCGATACATCAAATGCTGACTTTACGAGCTAGCATTTAGAGTTGAGTTAAGGTCAATTTTCTTAACAATCAGATTAAAATATCACAATAACAAGCAATAAGGGGATGTGAATGTTTTAAGATGTGGCCAAATAAAACAGTAATCTGAATGGTTTCTTTATGAGGAACCCAGACAGAAGTAGCAAGTTGAAGTTGCAAGAGACCTGATCACATTTGGTAAACACTCAACTCTCACTAGCTTAAGAAGAACTTAATAGGCAAGCATAAAATGTGTCACATGATGTTAATTGCAGTTTGCTCTAGCAAATGCTATTGATGTTCCAAATATAAGGTTGTATCGTGCTTACTATAGGAAACCCATCATCGCCAAGAATATGAAGACTACATCCCATGACTGCTGTGCTGAAAGCAGCTAAAGACTGGGGCTGCAACATTGACCCAGAGACAAAGGAGCCACCAATCTCTGTACCACCGCAATACTCGATTATCGGTTTATATTCAGCTCTTCCCATTAGCCAAAGATATTCATCCACGCTAGATGCCTCACCAGTGGAGCCAAAGCAACTAGGATCATGTATGAACTACATTAAGCCCAAGAAAGGGAAAGGAAAAATAGTCTTGAGCAGAATTCATTTAATGTGCATATGCATAGGAAACATATTTGTTTTCATATAATATCAGTATTTTGAAATGTAAATTCATGAATCAACCATTGCAAGCTTGCCCCGCAATTTCAGTCAATTTGGAAGGAAATAACAGGCAAGGAGATACAGAAATAGAAGTAAAACAAGGACGAAGATACCAATAGAGCTCTTTGTGAAACAAAAACATAATGAGAGAGTTGCTTAGAAACTACCGGATGGTCGACCAATCATAGCCATCAGGAGAATTTTTCGCTTTCCAAGTCCTCACTATACTTGGAATCACCCCAAGCATAGTTACTTTAGCATCCTGGTTAATTTGCAAGGGAGATTTTTCATGAGCATAAATAACTAAAGGTATTCAACATTTAAACAATGTAGGTTTGCGATGAATAAAAGATTTTAAAATACCATATCTATCAAATATTGTGATGCCTCGATTAGTTCACTTCTGTTGGGTTGGTGAGAACCCACAAGCTTAGCAATAAAATTATAAAATTGTAAAACTGTACATGCAATAGAGTGTTCTCTTTCTACTCATCATTTTTTTCCTTTTCAATTAAATCTAGGAATTAAGAAACTTAGCTTGTTTAGTTTCCTGATAGTCCACCCAAAGTATAGTTGCAAGGCTAATGCACGTAGGAAGTGATAAAAGTAGGTTCAAAAGACAAATAAATAGATACCTTCCCTAGCTTACAATAAGAAAACACACCAGATTAGAAGATAACAAAGCAACATGATATTAGCTGACACAATTATCTCAAATGCATATAGTTGTGATACAGAGTGATTTTCACCGAGTCATTCAACACGAAAAAGGAGACCAAGGAAGTATAACAATGAAAGAAATTAACCTGTACAAACTTAGCAAAGCCAGAACCAAGGGGAGATCCATTATACAAGGCAATGGATGCCCCATTCAACAATGGAGCATAAACGAGCCAAGGTCCCATCATCCACCCAAGATTAGTCGGCCAAGCAACAACATCGCCATTTTTAATATCCATATGGCACCACCCATCAGCAGCCGCCTTGAAAGGTGTGAGGAGAGTCCATGGAATTGCCTTCGGATCTCCTGGACCATTTAGGATTTTAGTTGTGACCATTTATTCAATTGCTTCATTTGCGTTACCAATTCAATGAATTCTTGATAATCAATTGGTAAACATAAAGAGGATATTGTGCTGCCATTTCAGTTCGACAGTTGACTTGACTACTAAATTATCCGTTCTTGTTTAGAAAGAGGATGTCTATATGTGAATGTAACAACCATATTGATGTGATTTCTTCAACCCTTAATTTGTTATGAAAAAAAGGATTCTACACCCACTCACCTCCCTCTCAACCTTCCCTCACAAAAGAAAGAGAAATGTCAGTACCAAAACAGAAACAAGACAGGCAATTCCCTTGGAAACCCAAGAATCACACTAAACTGGAATCCAACATCATGTAAACCACCCCTGCAAGCACAACTTATACAAACACTCAGATCTCGCTTCCAACTTTGCACAACCACCTGCATATCACTCTTGACCCAAAATATTCTAGATTCTGAGTAGTACAAGCAGCCTTAGCAAAGTGTGGTCTTGCAGTTCTTGACTGGAGAAACATTTGGATGCTCTACAATCATGGGAGCTTTCTTGTTAGGTTAGGGTAATTTTCAAATATAAGCTGCACATCAGGCCTTCCTTTACACTATCCATTCCAAAGTACTATTTTCCCTCTTTATAGTGTTGTTCACGTGAGAGGCCCCAGTTTAATGATGCTACAGTGAGACATGAACCTTAAGTGTATTGGAACATCACGAGTCAATTTAGTTATTTAGTCGTATTAAGTTTGAGCAGTCCCTATCCCTGTTTATTTAGGATTAAGTTTCAGCAGTTATTGTCTAGTTAGGTTTTATTACTTCAGTTCGTTTAGGAGCCTTTCCACTGTAATTATATTTAAGCAACTTTCTGTCTTCATTAATATATTATTGTCTTTCAACTTATACCCAGTCATTATATGGTATCAGGGCTCTTCACGCTCTAACGAGAACGATCCAACTTTTTTTCCTTCCTTCTCCTCACACAGATCAGCAACAATGACCAATCCCAAAGGGAACAACAATGGCAATAATCCAACAGTTGTCAATGCTGATAACACAATGGGTAGTAAAATAATCATTCAGTTCAATCCTGCTTCCCAACTACCCATTAAACTAAGCGGTGGTCACAACTTCGCCACCTGGAAAGCCCAATTCTCCATGCTTATGTATGGCTACAACCTCTTTGGCCATCTCGATGGGACCACTCTAGCACCCAATCGCACGATTGCACTCGGTACGAACATATCTCCTAATCCTGCCTTCTTACCTTTGTTCCGCCAAGACAAACTCATCCAGAATGCCCTTATGGCTTCTGTCGAACCCACTATTGCTTCTACTGTTGCTACCGCTGACTCGGCTAAATCAGCTTGGGATGCTTTGCATACCACTTACGCGAACAAGTCTCAAACTCAGCTCTTCAGTTTGCGTGATCAGCTTTCTCGTGTCACTAAGGACTCTCGCTCCATCACTGAATATCTTCACAATATTCGGTCCCTTTCGGATGAGTTAACCACTGTTGGTGCTCCTGTGTCCAATCCTGAACTTATAGTCAAAATACTAAGTGGTTTGGGGCCTGAGTTTCGAGAGATATCTTCTGCCATTCGTGCACGTGATACGACTATCCCTATGAGGAATTGTTTGAAAAACTACTAGACTATGAACTCTTCCTTCGCCACGAGGATGCTAAGAAGTTGTCCAGTCCTATCACTGCTGCAGCCGCCACTCCCACCAAAAACAACACCAATAATCGCAACAATCGCAGGCAGACAACCAATTCTCAACAATGGCGTCAGAACTCACGTCCAAATACTCCACTACACTGGCAGTCTAACTCAAATCCAAGCGGCGTTACTTGTTGTCAACTATGTAACAGGATAGGCCACACCGCCAATGTTTGCCGCTCGAAGTCTCACAATCACTTTGAAACCGAAGCCAACTATCAGCTAGGTTTACTGTTGCCACCAACCCCTGGATAGTTGACTCGGGAGCCACCCATCACATCACCACAGAGCCACACAACCTACAACAGTACCACAGTAACGAGGATGTCTCCATGGGTGATGGTAATAAAATTCCTATTTCTCACACTAATTCTACTCAATTAAATGCATCAAATAATATTTTAAACTAACCCACATTCTCTGTGCTCCTTCCATTAAACGTAAGCTTCTCTCTGTTTCTAAATTTTGTCAAGACAATCTAAAGTCGATTGAATTTTTTCCTTTTGACTTTGTTGTGAAGGATTTGAAAACGCGGAAACCACTGGTGCACGGCCGAACCAAAAATGGACTGTATGAGTGGCCTGTCCCACCTCCCCAAGCTCGCATGACCACTACATCCATTCCTCTCACTACTTGGTTCCAACGTCTTGGTCATCCTCACTCTAGAGTTCTTAGGTTTATTTTAAATACTCCTTCCATCCCATTTTATATGTTATCCCTTTCTATAAATCGTTGGACCACAATACTTGTCATTTTATAAATTTATGCATAAATTACCATATATTGCCTATTATGCCCTTGATAGATTAGTTAATTAATCTTAAAAATGTACTTATCATTTATTATAAAGTTGACTTAAGAAAACATTAAATAAGGGTAAAAGGGTAAAGTTATATCATTTCTTAATGCAAGTGCAAAGTAAAAAGGTGACATATAAAATGGGACAGAGGGAGTAAATTCTTGTTACCGTTTCATGAGCAAGACAAACCTTTCCATTGTAATTCTTGTTTATCTAATTGTTAAGATATTGTCAAAGAGTATTTCAACTATTAGATTGTGTATAAGATAATAGTCAAGTATTGTAGGCAATGTGTAATAGTCAAATATTGTAGGTATTGTAGGTATGGTAGGTAACCTATCAGGGATATGCTCTTGACCTTTTGTGTCTAGCTTTGTGTATATATTCTAGGTGTAATCTATCATTTTGAGTATGAAGTGAAATACACTTGCATCATCATCATGGTATCAGAGCCTCTGTTGTTTCTGTAGAGTCTCAAGTTGCCTTTCCGGTAACTATCCCAATAGATCTTCCGGTGACTATTCCGACATCTTCTTTTACTATAAGCCACTTCGGCAGATTTTTCCTACCATCTCACTCTTTCATTCCAAGTTGTGAGGGTCAATCATTCATTGTAGTCTTACCCATCACGTCTCCAATAATGTTCGGCAACCGGAATAGTTTTTGAGCAAAAACAGTCACTTCAGAGGCAGTTTCTTTCTTCTTTTTTCGGCAAATTTCTGGTTCAGTTCCAATCTGAAAAAGGTCTCAACCAGATCTCCAGTCATTCTTCTGTTTCATCCTTCTTCTTTTTCCGGTAAATTTCTGGTTCAGTTCTGACACCAAAATTTTATCACTTTACACTGATGGCGGAGGAGAGTATAAAAGTCTTGACTCCTATCTTTCACTTCACGGCATTGAACACCTTATACGCCTCAACGAGTTGCACTTGCAGAACGACGACATCGCCATATCATTGAAACTGCAAGAACACTTTTACATGAGGCGTCCCTTCCCACCCAATTTTGGACTTTCGCGTGTCACCACACTGTCTACCTCATCAACCGTCTGCCAACCTCCCACCTAGATAATAAATCCCCATTCCAAAAATTACTTGGAAAATCACGTGATTATAGTTCTCAAATTTAAACATGATTAGTATTATTTGAGACATTTCTCTTCTTTACACTTGTGTGTGGGGACTATGGATTTATCATATAACTTTATAAGAACGATACTTTAAGAGGTAGAATTAATGATTAACTTAATATATTTGGTTTCTACTTAAGTAAATTAAAGAACGTAATTAGTCTTATACTAATTGTTGTCTCTAATTTCACCGAAATAAAGGTCTAGATCACTTTTTGATCGAAGTTCTTGAATTTACTATATTAGTATCATAATTAGTTTTAATCCGCTAATTTGAATATTAGGATCATTTAGGGTTCCTAGCACTTTATCTTGAAATTTAGGGATTTATTCACAAATTTCACATATCTTTCAATTAAGGTCTTTAATCATTGTACTTTTGCTTCCGCGTAATTTTCTTGTTTATTCAAGTAACCCGATTCTTACAAAATTCCAATGCCTAGAGGGAATTCAAGTCGAGTTCTCTCTCTTATTTTCTCCTCCACTTCACATTATCATCGTAACAAGTATGCGTCAATCTCAGCACCCATCTTCCTCATTATTGTACCACCTTAAACCACAGTAGACTAGGGCAAGTAACTTCCCCAATGCTATGAGTTAAGTCATTATTGCCTTCCACTTCCTTTCAGGCTCTAGATTGTCCTTACTCTGGAATCTTGATCCTATTTTCTTCCTAAAAGAAAAAAAAAAAACTCAATCCTGTTTTCACACAATGATATCCCCAGCTTTATTATTTTGGAAGTGCCATGCAGTTCAAACAAAAACCAAAATGCATATTGGCATGAAAGAATTGGACATAAGTTTTACTTCTACTACACCTGTTGTGCCAGATGAGAACAGAATGTTCGTAAATGCATCAATAGGTTGTTCAACAGCAACAAACTCAAGTCCCCTGCATTACAAACAACTAGCATTCAATGGGAAATGTGTGTAACATTTTGTAAATGAACATATAGTCAGAGATGACAAAAGTAGACTTGTTTTTTTATAATCTAGCTAAGAAGGTGGAGTAGGGGTTAGGCTCTGACCCCTACCCATTGTTGAAAGCAAGTTAGGAAAGATTACAAAACAAGAAGGGAGACATTTGTCGATACCTCCATAATTACAAGCTAAGAGTGGACAAGCCCACCCAGTTATGTTTGAGGTTATGTAGAAGATGTAAGCCTATTGTAAATTTCCTAAACTAAGTCATGTGCGAAGATTCCTCTCCCTAACACTAGAAAACAATTAGGAGGTTGCAAACAAAGATGAAACATGTGTTGACGATTAGTATCCTTGAAGAAATCTAAACAAACCTATCTAGTTATCCAAAATGATCAAGATAGAATTCTGAGGGTATCTACTTCCTTCCTCTTGTCAACGAGGCTTAACATATTCTGATTGGCCCCTCCACTAAATTTTTTAATATCCTCTTGGGGATG
Organism: Solanum gracilifrons; assembly: GCA_029582605.1. Classification (NCBI taxonomy): domain Eukaryota; kingdom Viridiplantae; phylum Streptophyta; class Magnoliopsida; order Solanales; family Solanaceae; genus Solanum; species Solanum gracilifrons. Next base: position 3,954 of record JAJOOH010022065.1, on the reverse strand, counting down.
AATTACACCATCAATGCCGCAACTTTTTATTTACTCTTGCACCGGCTCTTGTCCTTCCTGCATTCTGATTGATCTAGGCCCAAAGGTGGTAGTAATATCATGTGTTAATTTATCATGTAAATTTCTGATTGTTCTGTTTCTATTCCGTTTCTCCGTTACTCAACCTTGTATTCTTAGCTCAGGGCAATGCGGATGGAACTCATCTTACACACTTCTTAATGCTTAGAAGAAGAAGTTGATACAACATTCCAAACTCTGACCCAATTCATTGGTAACAATTAAGTATGACAAAATAAAGAACAAGCACTATATTGTCCTTTTCCTAGATTAAACATGTACAAAGAAATGATAAGAATCTCTGTGGCAGGAGTTCTTACTTGGAATCTTTCACTCTGTCTAAAAAGTCAGCCCAAGAGATGTCACCATCACGTAATTCTATGCTCAAGCTGGAGGCTCTATTGGGAATCACAATTGCCATCGGTGAATGAGCTTCAACAACTCGACTGTAGTTTTCAACAAGTGAGCCAAGAAAGAGAAGACATGAAAAAAAGGGAAATGCATAATTTACTACTGGCGCAGCAGTTGAGCTTGCATGAACCTCGATACAGTTCATAATGTCTGAAGCAGAAAGAGAGGAGAGAGATGACCTGTACAAGGGTATCTTTTTTTCTCCGCGGGGAATAAAATCCTGTACACATCATTGACAGAACGAAATTAAACAAGAAAAGCACCAATAAATAGTAATAACGAACAAATGGGAAGCAAAATGAGTGCAGCTGCATATGCCAAAAGGAGTAATAAGAATGAGGAATAATGATTTGTACCAAATTTCACCATTTGAATTTTGTTGAACTTAAGGAATAAAATCTAAAATAAGTACAATTTGATCATAGGGGAGTCCATAAGAAGCAATGATCAAATAATAGAGCCACAAAATAGTGTTTCTGCACTGGATACTCCCATGAATGTTAATCCAACTAGATTTTTGGAAGCCTATCCTTAAAATACTGGAGCTCTTTGGAAATTCTCCAAATGCCCTTAATAGAGAAAATTAGACGAAAAAGACCCAACGTTCATGAGTATGAAGAGTTTACTTCTCCACGATCAAACTGTTTTATTTTTTCGAAGTATTAAAAATAAAGCCATAACAAATTTGCTGGAAGCTAATATTTGAAACATTCCTACATTTCTTTATATATGTATTATTTTTTTAGAATAAAAGAAAAAGTGTTTACCAGCTTTGAGTCTCAAATGAAGTTCTTTCATCATTTTAACGCATCAACTGGACTTTACATGCTTAACAAACTAAATTCTCCAAAAAGATTTAAAAATAATGAAACAACATAAATTGATTAGGCGACTGCTTCATAAATCTTCCTGATCATCTGTACGTAAATTGGTTATATCCAATACTATCATATCTAAATATTTTAAGAAGATATCAACCCATGATTTTACAACCGGTCTGCTGTCCTGCTAATTTGGTCTCACATATGATCTTCATATATTGCCTAATTTAATCTAAAATAGAAACACAATATTTTTTAGAACTCATTTGTATCCACTTCTTTAATGCATATTATAGTTACATTTTTTCCTCAATTCTTCGTTAATTTTGGGTTATTATCTGATAAATTGTTGAATGACTGACTATAAAACCATCCAATACCATAAAATTTTGAATGTCGTACTATGTTATCTGGTGCATCAAAATCAATGCACTAGTGTGGGTCCTGCCTTCACAACCCTGTCTTTTCTTAGTGTAGAACTGCTAGCATAGGAAGGAGCTAGAAACTTGAATTCATCCAATGAAATTCTAATGACCTTAAAAGATAACATATATATGATACAATAGCTAAAAAGAAATATCCTCATTCAATAAATAGAGCACCTGAGTAAAAATTGCTGTTGCTTTAGATAAGATGAGCCTTGTCGAAATTTCACTTGGGGCGAAACTATCAGCAATGGACACAACTACATAACCAGCAAGAACAATAGCCAAGTAGATCACCACAGAATTAACATCCATCGGCATATCTATAGCTATGGCAGATCCTTTCTCCAAACCCAGGCTTTCAAGAGCATATGCAACTTCCCTGTAAGAACAGTTATAATTGTGAGTGTTAGAATAGAATAGGAAAACGCAATCCTACACAAACTAGGAATAGTTTATAGTCTCCTATTTGGTAAGGAATTGTATTATATAGTGTCTATAAATAGGGTTCTCAATGTAATTATTACAACAACAATTCAATAATACTCTTTCCTTATATTTCTCACATGGTATCAGAGCATTGGTGAGGAAAAAAAAAAAAGAAAGTCAGAATCCGGTGACTGTCAACGGCTAGTTTGCATTGTTGTCTCGTTTTACAAGTGTAGTGCGACAACCCACACCACCATGAGGTGCGGAACACTAAGGCGAGCAAACCCCAGTGAGCTCCTCTGAGTTTCACCGAGTCACGCGCCCTCACGCGCCGCCAGGAGTTCCAGGGTCGCGTCACCACGCGCATCACGCGCCAGCGCGTGCGACACTTTCCGGCCAGTTTTTTTGACCAATTTTTTTTCATTGAGGTCGCCTCTCCATTCCGAGGCAGACTGTATATTTATTTTCTTATTCCGACCAGTTTCAAGCAGTCAAACCTAATTCCGGTGACTGCACCTTTTTTTTTTTTCAAGATTTTGACCAGCCTTATTTTTTTTTCCTCTCTCTAAATTCATAATATGTCTTTAGGGATTGATATTTTTGGCTCCAAGAATATAGGTAGTTCAAGTGCTATGATCACTTCAGAACCATTAATGGGAAGCTCAAACTATTTAGCCTGGGCTTCCTCGGTTGAGTTATGGTGCAAGGGGCAAGGCGTTCATGATCACTTAACCAACAATACTTGTGTGGTAGATGAAAAGGCAAAGGCTAGTGAGACAGATAATAACGACAAAGCACAATGGGAGAAGGTTGATGCTCAATTATGTAGTCTCCTATGGCGATCTATCGATTCCAAGTTGATGCCCTTGTTTCGCTCATCCCAAACATATTATTCAGTTTGGGAAAAGGCTCGTGCTTTATATACTAATGATATAACTCGATTCTATGATGTGATATCTAGAATGACTAGCTTAAAGAAACAAGAATCCCATATGTCTACTTACTTGGGTCAGGTACAATCAGTCATGGAGGAACTTGACACGTTGATGCCAATCACTACAAATTTGGACAAACAACAAGAACACAGACAGACGTTGTTTCTAGTTCTTACACTTGCTAGACTCTCTAGTGACCATGATTCAGTGTGAGATCAGATTTTAGCTAGTCCTACAATTCCTACAGTTGATGAATTATTCTCTCGTCTACTTCGTATTGTCGCGCCTCCCAGCCACAAAGTTGTTTCATCACCGACCTTTGATTCCTCTGCTCTCGCATCTCAAACCATAGAAAAACGAGTATATCAATCTATGGAGAATCGATGAGGAGGAGGTCGTCTTGGAAAACCTCGATCCAAGTGTAGTTATTGTCATAAGTCTGGACACACTCGTGGCATGTCATAATTTGCATGGTCCACCACCCAGTTATGATCCTGCTACTCTAAAGGAATATAATGAGTTCCTTCGTAATCGTGCAAGTAAGCATACATCTTCACAAGAAGCATTTGTTGCTCCGCCTGATCGACCATCCCATAATGCTCATATTGCTCAATTAGAATATGATGAGTTCCTTCAATATCGAGCAAGTAAGCAAACGTCTCCACAAGTAGCTTCGGTTGTTCAACATGATGTTGTTGTTGCGGGTAATTCTTTTGCTTGTGTTTCACAGTCTAATACTCATGGATCATGGGTCATGGACTCGGGCGCTTCTGATCATGTTTCTGGTAACAAATCACTTCTGTCAGATATTGTTTATTCACAATCTCTTCCTGCTATTACTTTGGTCAATGGGATACAAACAAAACCAAAAGGGGT
>JAJOOH010022064.1:0-11855 GCA_029582605.1 Solanum gracilifrons | reverse complement strand
AGCCTCTACTCAAAAGGTTACACTCATTCTAACAGTGATTATTCACTGTTTTATAGGAAGAATGGGTGCTCCCTGGTCTTTGTTGCAGTATATGTTGATGATATCATTCTAACTGGGACTGATATAGATGAGATCACTTATTTAAATGTGTTCTTACATGATCAGTTCAGAATAAAGGATTTGGGCAGGCTGCATTATTTTCTTGGTCTGGAAATTTTGTACAGACAGGATGGTATTCTTATATCCCAAAGGAAGTTTACTCTTGATCTCTTGAAAGAATTTGATTCTCTGAGTTACAAAACTACTACTTCCCCATTGGACTCTAATGAAAAGCTGAGACTTACAGAAGGCACACCACTATCAGATCCTACTCACTATAGAAAACTAGTGGGGAAACTTAACTTTCTCACCAACACAAGGATGGATATAGCATATGGTGTGCATCACCTCAGTCAGTTCATGCAATCTCCTAGAGAGCCCCATTTGAAGGCAGCCTATCATGTGCTCAAATATCTACAACAGGACCCTACATTAGGAGTTTTCATCTCTAATAAGCCTGACCTCACCATTAGTGCTTATTGTGACTCAGATTGGGCCTCTTGTCCTGATTCAAGGAAGCCAGTGAGTGGCTATTTGGTTCTCATGGGTGATAGCCCCATTTGTTGGAAGTCTAAGAAACAGTTCACAGTGTCACTATCCTCAGCAGAAGCAGAGTATAGAGTTGTGAGACAAGTTGTGGGTGAAATAGTATGGCTGGAAAGATTACTTGATGAGCTATCAGTAAAATGTTCTTTACCTATACATGTTTTTTGTGATAGTCAAGCAGCAGTGCACATTGCTAAGAATCCAGTTTTCCATGAGAGAACTAAACATATAGAAGTGGATTGTCATTTTGTCAGAAATAAGCTGCAGCAAGGATTGATCACACTCCAATACATTCCCACAGATGCGCAATTAGCTGATGTCTTTACTAAAGCCTTAACTGGAGTCAATCATACTAATTTATTGAGCAAGTTGTCTGTATGTAACTCACCTCCAACTTGAGGGGGGGGGGGGTGATAAGATTAGTTAGTTTAGTTTAGTTTACTGTTCATTCACATAGTTAGTTAGTTAGTTAGGAGTCACAAGTTTACAATTTCATAGTCAGTTGAGTTTGTTAGAGAACTCTATCAGTGTGTATATATACACATACATTGTATTGGTTACAGTTCAGTTTTTCACATTCTCAATAATATATTTTCTCTTCTTCTTCTCTGATTGTTGGTGAAAGCTCAACCTCCATTAATGGAGGAAGTACATTGTTTCGCAGCTTATGCTGCTGGTTTTGTCAGTATGCATTTTTATTAGAATTTGGACTTTCAGCCAAAACCAATTGGAGGGAAAGTAGATCAATAACAAGAATATTCTAAATAAAAGAAAAAGTAACATATGCTAGAGCAACGTATGCATATAGCCAAGGATACTAAATCTTAGAAAAAGAGATAAGTGACATTGAAAATGATCACGAGTAATTTCAATACCATCATAATATGACTAGGATAAACAAGAGCAATTTATATTATATCGGAGCAACTTACGTGATAGATGCCACATACATAACTAATATTAAATCGATTTACCCTCCTTTCTCTAATGAGATCTTCTTTTGTAGTTCTTCTAATAGGAACTGTTCTCATTGGACGACCTCCATCTTTTAGTCCAATCCATGAGGAGATGTTGGATGTTGAGGATTCTAAATTATCTCTCTTGGTTAGCTAGAAAGACAGTTTTATCTACGAGCATCATGAAATTTTAAGTATTAATTTTTCTTTAATAAAACAAGGTTCTCTATAAAATTATATAAAATACTCGAGGATGATGAGTATGGATCTTTACTTTCAAGAAAGGATGATCAAATGTGGATTGTTGGTAGAAATCCACATAATCATAAATATCTCCATATTCCGTCTACAAAATTAAACAATATGGCTTAATTGTTAGCGATTTGAAGCTCTACCTCATTTTTTGGTCTTTCAAAATTGTATTCTAAAATCTAAAAATACCAAAGTTAGTGGAACTCTTATATAAGTATTTTTAAAAGTAAATGCAAACAATGTTAAATAAGGTAACTTAAAGTTTGTAAAAATTATCACGGTATGGGCGACAAGTAATTTGATAAGACTCAGTGAATTCGTCTCTAATGTGGAAAATATACTCTTGAAAAATATTTATAGTAAAAGAGTGGAATTGATAGAAGAACAATATGATAAAGAAAAGATTAATTAATCCTGAGAGTAAATATAATATCATATCAATCTATATGTAATACTAATAATACCTAAGTGTAAAATAATTGAGGTAATTAATTTGAAATATTATGGTATTAAATTAAGGAGCTGAAAATGCTACATATAGCAGTAAATATACATTGTAAAATTTGTGATAGAATAATGTAGTATTATAACAGAAAAATAGTAGTAAGAGTGTGTTATTAATAAATTTTTTAAAAAAAATTAAAAAATAGTTAAGTAGAATATGGAGGTCAAAATTGGACAAAATAGTTAAACAAGGATGTATATGAGGTCTCGAGAAATGCAATGGATTGTGAATAGTTATTATGGTGGATTCATTCTAATTAAATAAGTAAATGTCTTGTAATAACAAAAACATGGTAGCTAAATTCACCTACATGAAGATTAAAATGGTAACGTTTCAAGCAAGACTTAGTTAAAAGATTGATCTTCTAAATCTTAATGAAATCAAAACGAGCTAATAGACATATAAAAGTGCTAACAGAAACACTGGATTGCTTAGATCCTAACGGAGTTGTGGTTCAACTATTAAAGATAACAATAACTTAGTTTACTTTAACGTATTTACAATTTAACACCAATACAAAGTTCAAATTGAGATATATATGTTATAAAAAATAAAAATAATTGGGAATTGTTAGTTTGTTATATTTGAGGGTCTTAAATGCAATATAAATATTTATTCGTGAAAGAGTATGCCTTTTCATGAAAAATCATCTTTAATGACTTCTTTGAAATTGTGTAATAAAATCTCTGCAGCATTTCAGTTTCAGGATTCTTTGGGTCCTGAAGATGATTGTAACCTCCTAAAAATAATACAAATATATATATATATATATATCGTCAAAAGTTTTTATTCTTCATTTTTAATTCCATTAGTTTTCTAAATACCCATCTCAATAGCTTAGCTAGACGATGCTTTTTTAGTTTAAGAAGAAATTAAATTATTAAATTTAAGCTGATATAAACAATTGAAAAGGCCAACGTTGTAATAGAAAAACTATGAGCTAGGTATGCGTTGACTAAATGGATTATAGAAAGAAATTACAAATTGAACTCGATTAATATAACATATATTAGACATTTTTAGAGAAGAAATCAGCTTTTGCGTATCATTCCCTTGTTTAGATTTCCCCCCCATAGAAAATACATCCTTTTTTTTATATACATGATTTTTTTTTCTCATTTGGTTTTTGATATCTATATTGGAGTCTTATTAAATTTGAATTTCGTGCCAGAAAGTTACACATTGAGGGTAATACATGATTTCGATAGCACTGTGATGTATATTTTTTTTAAAATAGATAAGGGATAATTTTAGAGACGTCCTTTCAGGTTTTGCTCTGTCACACTTACCTTCCCGTGATTTACGATATTACGCTTACCTCCCTTATTTTCATTTTCTCAGTAACCATCCTAACCTATTTAAATTAAATAGAAATTAACTTAGATATGACAAATTTATTCTTCTTTATATTAATTTCTCTATATTAACAGCTTTTGGTCAAAAAACAAATTCTTTATATTAACAAATATTATCAAAAAAATATAAATAAACTAATAAACCAAATACACATCTAATAAAGACTTTAAAAATAAATCAACAGACATGAAGTTAATTCTATTCGGATTGAAAATCACTGTTTTTATTCATTTTATTTGAACACATATTTTCTGCTATCATTTTTTATTTGCAGCCTCGACAGCTAGAGTCCCAACCCAAGGCAGTAAAGAAAATTTAGGTCTGTTTGATTTATTTTAAAAAGTTTTTGTTAGATGAGTATTTAATTTATTAATTTTTGTTTTATTTGATAATATTTGTTAATACAAAGAAATTAATATAAAGAAGGGTAAATATGTCAAAATTAAATTAATTCATATTTAATTTAAATAGATTTAAAGAATGATTACGAGAAAATGAAAATAAGGAAAGTAGGTGTAATATCGTAAATCATAGGGAAATAAAGCGTTGTAAAGCAAAACCTGAAGGGGGTCTATGAAATAATTCCAAAAAACAATGATGACAATTGAGAAGGCTGGAGAAACCAAAAAAATATGGAAAAATGAGAAAAATCAAAACTGGATTATAAATTTATAATGAATTGATCTAAGTTTATGCTACAAATAATAGACATAGATTTGGCAAAAAAAATCCATTTATACACAAGAGATTCCTCGTGAATAGTGATAATTACTATTTTTTCACATTGGGGAGGAGATCAATTGAAAGAATTTATGAAGATGATATGGGAAATTTTCTGATTGTATTCATCTGTAAAGGAACATGTATATATACAAGATAATTCTAGAATAAAGCTTTTAAAAGAAAATAATAAATCTGTACAAATTTGTCCTATTTCTATTGGCTATTCTATAAATCTGTTGTAACCATATTATTCCTAAATGTGCCAGTCACGTGCCATCTTTTGGAGGGTTGAGATTTAATCCATCATGTTTCTTTGTTGATGGCTGTGATGAAAGCAACGTGTCTAGTGAGACACATATAACACTTCTAGATTTGTCTTTACTAATTGATGAAGATGAAGACTGCTGTAATGGTGATTTTATCATTCCAACATCCCCCCTCAAGTTGGAGGGGAGTGTAGTGACACCCAACTTGTGAAGATTATGACGATGCGAAGGGCCAGAGAGACCCTTAGTGAACATATCGGTGAGCTGGTCTTTGGAAGGAACAAAAGACAGAGAAATGAGCCCCGAGAGATATTGCTACCGGACGAAGTGGCAGTCGATTTCGACATGCTTTGTCCGCTCGTGAAACACCAGATTTCGTGCAATATGGATAGCAGCATGACTATCAGAGTGCACTGGAATCGAAAGTTGAGGAGAGATTGATAGATCTGAAAGAAGTCTAGTCAACCAAGTAAGTTCAGCAACTAAACGTCTCATGGACCTGTACTCGGCTTCAGCAGATGAAAGGGAAATTGAAGTCTGTTTCTTGAATTTCCAAGAGATGGGTGAACCTCCTAGACTGATAAAGAATCCACTAACAGATCTTCTGGAGTCGCGACAGGAAGCCCAATCGGCATCGCAAAAAGCTGTGAGAGTGAAAGAAGAAGAAGCACTGAAGAACAATCCATGAGTGGGATACAGGGCCAGGTATTTTACAACTCTTAACCCTACATTATAGTGATCCATAGTGGGTTGTTGCATATATTGACTCAGGGTTAACACAACAAAAGACAAATTTGGTCTTGTGTGTGTTAAATAGTTCAACTTTCCAACAAGGTGTCTGTATATACTTGGATCTGACAGTGATTCACCTTTGTCGGCAGAAAGCTTAATGGAAGGATCCAAGGGGGAAGAAGCAGGAGGAAGATGACCGACATCAATTTCATGAAGTAAGTCAAGAGTGTATTTCCTCTGACTAACAATTAGACCTTGTTCTTCTGTGAGAATTTCCATGCCCAGAAAGTAGTGTAAACGACCGAGATCCTTGATCTAAAATTCTAGGTGAAGGAATGATTTAAGAGCTTCAATTTCTCTGTAAGCATCCCCTGTAATAATGATATGACATAAACAACAACTATACATATAGAATCCTGCAGTTGTTTGAAAAAGAGTGAATAATCATTGAATGGGGCTGTAAAACCTTTGAAACTGAGAGCCCCTGCAAGCCTGGCATACCACTGCCTGGATGCTTGCTTAAGACCATAAAGGGATCGTCTGAGCTTACAAACCAGGTTAGGATCAGGAGTGGGTAAACCAGCAGGAAATTTCATATATACCTCTTCTTGCAAATCACCTTGCAAGAAGGTATTTTTCACATCAAATTGAGAAATGTCCCATTTCTTCTTAGCTGTAATAGCCAATAGACATCTAATTGTTGTCATTTTAACCACGGGGAAAAAGGTCTCAGTATAATCTATACCTTCCCTTTGAATGTCACCTCTGATAACCAGCCTTGCTTTCAATCGTTTAATACTCCCATCAGCACGTTATTTGACCTTGTAAACTCATTTACAATGCAATGCTTTTCGTCCTTTAGGTAAAGGGACTACATCCCATGTATGATTGGACTGTAATGCTTCAATTTCCTCATTCATGGCATGTTGCCATCTTGGATGTGTGGAGGCCTGATAATAACTTGTAGGTTCTGAGATTGAAGCAATTGATTTCAAAATAATTTAATTAGGAACAGATAAAGCATTGAAGGAAAGAATCTGAGGATTAGTTGGTGTGGCAAGACAAGAATTAGTAACATCACTTAAAAATATAGAATGACAAAAATAATCTTTGAGATGAGCAGGGAGTAATCCTTTAGTTGACCTATGAGATCTTCTGAGGGAGGAGTCTGTCACAGGGGAAGGGATGTTACTATCATCAACTAGATGTGAAGTAGTAGGGCAAGGAGAAGGACTAGATTCATGGATAGGGACAGAAGGTTGAGAGTCCAAGTCAACAGAAGGATCATGTGAGTCAAATAAATGAGGGATAGGAAAGATGGAAGGAGAAGAAGAAACTGTTGCAGAAAAAGGATAGATGGACTCATAAAACTTCACATTTCTGGACACAAAAATAGTGTTGGTCATCAAATTCAGCAACTTATAACCTTTTTAATTGCTAGGATATCCCAAAAAAACACATCTTGCAGCTCTCGGTTGAAATTTGTCTCTCCCTTGTGCCAAAGTGTTTGCATAACATAAACAACCAAAACACTTTAAAAAATGATATGAAGGTGAATTCCCAAAAAGTACTTCATATGGTGTCTTCCCTTGAAGTACCTTAGTTGGTAATCTATTGATGATAAATGTAGTAGTCAATATACACTCTCCCCAGTAAATCAAAGGAACCTTAGAATGATACAACAAGGCTCTTGCTATTTCAAGCAAGTGTCTATGTTTTCTTTCAACCACCCTATTTTGTTGTGGAGTAGCCACACAAAAAGTTTGATGAATGATGCCTTGAGAAGTAAGAAAGTGTGAAGCAATATTGCTTTTTCCTAACTCCATTGCATTATCTGATCTAATCTTCTTTACTTTAACACTGAATTGCCTTTCAATCAGTTTAAGAAAACTCTGTAGAACAAAGAAAGCATTGCTTTTGGTGGTTAACAAGTAGGTCCAAGTACCCGTGCTATAATCATCCACAATAGTTAAAAAATATTTGTAGTGATTGTGTGTGGGAACTTTATATGGTCCCCATGTGTCAATGTGGATCAACTCAAAATTAGAAGTAGAACTGATTTGACTAATGGGAAAGGGTAATAAAGTTTGTCTAGCTTGAGGACATATATCACACACACATTTTGAATTATTGGGAATGGAAAGAAAACTGACAACTTTCATTGAATTTAAAGGCAAATGCCCAAGTCTGACATGCCATAGCATTACATTTGAAGAAACAGTAGAACAAACTGGAAAACTAGGACTAGATATTGAACTAGAAACATTTGAACTGGAACAAATTAATGATTTTGGAGTAAGAACATTCTGCTGAAATCTAGACACTTTGAGATTAGGCTGAAGCAAATAGAGACCTTCCTTTTCTTCACCAAAAATTTGTGGGCTCTTTATTAAAGGGCCCTGCAAGAGACAATTATTAGAATAGAAAAGAACTGAAGATTTGAATTGATTGCAGAACTTGTGGACTGATAACAAATTGTATTTAAAACTTGGAACATAGAGAACATTTTGAAGAGTGAGATCAGAATAGATAGAGACATTCCCTGTGTGCGTGACAACAACAGTTTGAGAATTAGGCAGATAAATATTTAGAGGAAACTTAAGAGCTATCATGGAAGTAAAGACAGTAGAGTTGAAACACATATGTTCTGATGCTCCTGAGTCTATGATCCAAGTATTTGAATTAAAAACTGAAAAACATGAACCAAAGTATTTCATCATTGTACCAGCAACTGCATTTGCATTGATTGCAGAATTCCCATTGTTGCCTGATGATTCTCCTATCTTCATTTGATTGAATTTATCCATAAACTGGTTGAACTGATCCTTGCTCATGTGTTGTTGGACAAAGTTGAAATCCATAGAAGTATGTCCATCAACTTCATCCGGTAAAACAACACCATTCCCTCTAACCCGTCCTTGATATGATTTGTCATGTGTAAACTGGAAATCATCAGAAAAACCAATCAACCTAAAGATCCACATGACCTATTTTACCACAATGAGTGCATGAAACATTAGGGTTAAACTTTGCTTTTCTTGGTTTGAATTTCTGGTTTTGTTTCTGAAACCTGATTGGAGCTTGCGTGTTGTTCATCCTTGGATAAGTAGTATTTCCCTTTTGAGCAGCTAGTGGATATCTCTGCACCTGTTTCCCATTCCTAGATGAACTCATATTGTCAACCATGAAGGATGAAGAATCAGGAGATATTGTGGGTGCCATGAAAGTTTCTCTCTGATTTTCATCCTGCAGGACTAAGGAATAAGCAAGGTTAATGTTAGGTAAAGGACTTATCATTAAAACATTACCCTTAGCTTGAGCATAAGTATCATTGAGCCCCATAAGAAATTGGATCAATCTCTCTCTTCCAGTGATTTTTCCAGCTTCTGTTTACCCTCACAGAGACAGACACAAGAGCACTTGATACCAGAGTTAAGTGAATCCAATTCATCCCAAATCCTTTTGAGTGATGTGAAATACCCTGCAATATTGTTAGATCCTTGAACCATTCTACTGAGTTCCTTCTGTAGACGATAGAGTTTGGCATCATTTGATTGCCCAAACCTGTGTTCTAGGCTTGTCCATAATACTTTAGCAGTTCTAGAATAAATAACACTATCTGCTATATCTTTTGACAGGGAATTAAGGAGCCAAGAAGTTACCATATCATTGCATCTACTCCAAAGTTGCAGATCTGGAGAAGAAGCATCTGGTGCAGCAAGGTCTCCAGTGATGAATCCCAGCTTGTTTTTCGCTGAGAGAGCAATCAGAACTGTTCTCTTCCATCCCTGATATCCTCTTCCATCAAAAGGACTGTTCACCAAGGTCATGCCAGGAGCTTCTGATGAGTGAAGAAAAAATGGATGATGTATATCAATCAAGGAATTCTTTACAGTAGCCACTGATGAAGAACCAGAAGTGGTGATGCTATCTTGAGTATCAGGCATTGTGGGGAAAGATGAATAATGAGAAAATTAAGCAATTGTGTGCTCTGATACCATGAAAGAATTTATGAAGATGATATGAGAAATTTTCTAATTGTATTCATCTGTAAAGGAACATGTATACATACAAGATAATTCTAGAATAAAGCTTTTAAAAGAAAATAATAAATCTGTACAAATTTGTCCTATTTCTATTGGCTATTCTATAAATTTGTTGTAACCATATTATTCCTAAATGTGCCAGTCACGTGCCATCTTTTGGAGGGTTGAGATTTAATCCATCATGTTTCTTTGTTGATGGCTGTGATGAAAGCAACGTGTCTGGTGAGATACATATAACACTTCTAGATTTGCCTTTACTAATTGATGAAGATGAAGACTGTTGTAGTGGTGATTTTATCATTCCAACATCAATTAGGATAACATGGACTGCACTAAAGATAATAAAGGCGAATCAACAAAAAAATGGGTCAAAAGTCTTTTGGTCCAGTATTACAATGCAAGGTGAAAAATAAAAGAATGGAATGCACTTAACTAAATTTGGGGATCACGTTGCTAATGAAGTTAGTAGGAAAGTGCAAGAATGTTAAGACAATGTGAAGCCTACATCCGAACATGTTGAAACATTAGCAATCGGAAATGAAGATAACAACAACAGTCCAATAAGCATAAGTTCACATGAAAAATGCAGTAATTCAAAAGAGCAAAGAGTATTTATGAAGATTTCTGCAGCTTATTCAGAATCTTCTTGTGCAAATTCAAATAGCCTTACAAAACAACCAGAAAATCACTTAAATCAGCAAGTGAGTGATATTGGGATGGAAATGGAGACAAACAGTAAAAGTCTCCAGATGGGGGAGAGTGACAGTGAAGTAAATAAATGCAATGAGGGAACTATAATACAACTGTGAGTACTCAAATAGCTAGAGACACCTCAATCTCCAGATCGATGAGGTTCTTCGTGATATTCTTATACACAGAGTGACAGTGAAGTAAAAGTCTCTGTTGTTACTCGTTAGTGCGAGGAGAAATTGAGAATGTCACTGCCCAGAATAGCAAAGATGAGTTGCAAACGATAAGAAGACTCATAATCATGAAGGCTCACCATGGCCCAGAAGGAAGAATGCCACTGCCCACTAAACTACCTAAGTTATGCATAACCAACATATATAATATATTTTCAATCACAAATTCACAAGACAATAACTCAAGTACTGAATCATTGTTATGTTGGTATTGGATCGTCGATGGTCCGAGTCTGTTGTTGAGTCTAAGAGACAAGGAAAACTATCAATCGTAAGACGACGATGATGAATCAAAGGTCTCTCGATAGTCAGTACTGCTTCTAATCCCTAATTTCTAAGTGTGAGAAAGGAGGAGGACGACTGTCATTTGTGGAATGTCGTGAATGGAGGTTGTTGTTGTCACTACTTATCGATTGCTACCCATATGTTCATTATGACATCGAAGCTGGCCAGTGGGCCGACGACCGAAGGGACGATGGGACGATGGGGCGAGTCAACGTCGTAAGTGATCGTTGTGCCGATGAGAGACTTTCAATTTTCAGATTTGGGAGTCCCCAAACTTTTTCAGACTTATAATTTGGTATTTGGGAATTGGGTGGGTGTAATCTTTTAAATGGGATAATTGTACAGAATGACAAACTTATAATCTAAAATAAATGGAGTAGCTACTGTTTGATTTAATTGCGCCCCATAGCAAACGTTTGCCAGTCACCTCTCTCCCTCCAAATTCTCGCTCGCCACTCTCCCTTTCTCGCTCGCTCCCTCCCTCTGTGCTCGCATCTCTCGCTTTATACAATAAAATTGTATAAATTGCATTTCTGTTTGTATAAATCGAGAGTAAATTGTACATACACATGCAAATACATATATATTCGTCCTATATACTTATAATTATACAATAAAAATATTCCTCTGCCCAGTTCTCTTTTGCCTTTCTCTCTTTCTCGTTTTATACAAACACAGATTATACAATATAATGTAAAATTTATGTTTGTATAAAGCGAAAGAAAATTGTATCTACACATGCAAATACATATATATTCGTCTTATACATATACAATACAAATATTCTCCTACCCAGTTCTCTTTTGCCTTTCTCTCTTTCTCGTTTTATACAAACACATATTATACAAATATAATGTATAATTTATGTTTGTATAAAGCGAAAGAGAGAGCGATATTTGATATACAAATATTTTTGTCAACGATTTATACAAACGAGAGGCTAAGAGCCCGTTTGGATTGACTTAAAAAAAGTAACTTTTAAAAAGTAACTTTTTAAAGTGCTGAAACTTATTTTAAAAATAAGTAGTTATGTGTTTGGATAAAAGTGTTGCAGTTGAAAAAAAAGTTGTTGATGTGTTTGGCAAATAAGTGCTGGTAAACACTTTTTTTAATCAAAATGTCTGAAATACCCTTTAAGCTGTTAACATGATAAAAAGTTGATTAAT
>JAJOOH010022062.1:0-13641 GCA_029582605.1 Solanum gracilifrons | reverse complement strand
TTAAAAGAAATGTATGAAATTAAACAAAAAGAAAAAGAACAAAAAACGAAATTAGCAAATGAGATAATTAAATTTAAAGAAAAATTGCAGTTAGAAGATGAATTAGAAGAAAAAGAAGAAAATAACCAAGATAATCTACCCGAAATAAGAATTGATGAAATAAACTACGATGATCTAGAACAACATTCGGAAACAAGTGAAACATATACGGAACTTTTAGCAAACATAGATAATACAAAGAATTTAGAAATAAATACAGGAGACGTAGACATGAATGAAAAACCTAGCACATCAGGAGTAAAAGACCCAAACAATTCAAATCCAAAATATTATAATGAAAACTATGAACAATATACCTTTTCTGATTGTTTTGGGTCTTACATTAGTCAAGAAATTCATTTAGGGTTTTCTTAGAGGTAAAAAGACAAAAATGACCCTTTTTAATATTTTCTCGTTGGCTAATTCGTCACTACACTGTATTAGGTTACTAAAATGGTCATTAACTATTTACTCAAATATTGGATTGTTGCGAAATTGCTGGCGTTGGAAAGTATATTCAAATACCTTTAATTTGATAGGTTTTGGGCCATGTAAACCTTTATATTCTAAGAAATATGGTTGTTTGAAGTGACCCAAGTAGAATCTTATATCAAAATTTAATCGATAAGGAAACTTTAAATCTACTTTGTGCTAGGAGTTTCTAGTGACCTTAATTGATATCCAAAATCATTCCCACACTAAATAATTTACCTTTACACATATGAGCAATCTAAGAATCACTCGATATGACCTTACAAGTAAATGAAGAATGGCCCGAGTCTGAATTTAGATATTTTTAGGGTGTTACAATATCTCTCTCTTGGATCATTTGTCCTCGAATGATGGTTGGTCTTAGAATGGAAAGGGGTTACTCTTGTTATATTCAAGTCTAACTCAGAATCACAAAGTACTTAACATAGGGTGATTGTTCTGATTTATATAACAAGATTCGGGTTCTATACCTCTGTAGGAAATCTCATCCCAAGAACACTACTCCTTACTACTACATTCAGCTAACCTTGAGCTCATATCAACAAACACCTAATGTATTACACATTGTCCACATGTTTACAACACCACATTCAAGCTTAGAACCTTAACCACTCCATAGACTCCTACTAACCCACTTTCTAAGAACTTCTCATCCTTTCATCATCTCTACCAACTGCACTTTCATGCATTACCACCAAGAAGCTGACTTAGTAGTCATTGTAAAACCTTATCTCCTTCTTCCTCCACATTTATAACCTTAGATGGAATAAACACACCATCACTATCACAATTAGAATTAGCAATCCTCTTCTCCATCATCACACAACTATTATCAATAACACCCCTCTCGAAAACTAAAAAAGGAATACTGAAAGGACTTTAGGGTGAAAGATCATAAGCACAATTAATTCGAGAATTTTGATATAAGAATATGCATGGCATAACATTATGTTGCTAGCCATTGAGAGTAAATCATGAACTTGTGAGGCTGAACATACTATGAGACATGAATACTTATAAGAATATGTTCATATCATGAGGCTGATATCCACAACTTAATGGATTAAGCTCGAGGTTAATAGGCTAAAGTCTTTGCCCCTCATTCTGGAAACTGAGCATAAATGTGAATCTCTTTGAAGTGTATGAGCATAGGTCATAGACACAATTCTGATATTAGGAATATCCACAAGATGTTTTAATAACTTCGCTGGAGGAATATGCAAGATTATGAACGGATCGATATATCTCTAAAACTCTTTCTGAAGACATCACTATCTCATACTCAACACTTGACTTGATTTCTCATCTTATCATCTCCCCCTTAGGTTTGGAGTTGACACTCTAAAGCCATGGATCTGTTCTCATCATCTCTAAACTAGTCTACATTCCATTTACTCTAATACTCAGGGAAGGCTTATCTCATGCCTACTGAACTCTCCATAAGCAGGTACGAAGAATCCTTCTAAGACCTCTTTCTAAGATGCTTATCTTAACCTCTTCTCAATGGATTATAAGGTTGTTTCATCTAGCTCTTAAGAAAGAAAATTAATGCTTACCTCATCCTATTACATATTAATAGCTCAATTATACTATCTAGGCATACATGAAAAATAATCATTAACTTAATTGAAACCTTGTCTAACTACATATGATCTCGCGTACACCTCTTAATTATCTTGTTAGTCTAATGACTTAGCCACACTTCATTGCTCTCATCTAAAAGTTAGAATCTCATACTTGTACCACTCACACTTGTAAAAGGTAACACCTTAATTTCTTACCCACTCTATGTCAAATCTACCATATTAGATCTCGAACTAACATCATCACCCTCTTGTTTCCATTGTTTTTGACCACCACTCTCATCTCAAATTCATGCCTAATGTTTATACTAAACCCGAATATCAATATGATTGCTCGCTTACTATACTAACTTGCGACTACTAGATAAGAATTAAGAAACACTCGCCCACTAAAATCTTATGACAAGTGGTCAATCTTTATCTCTCTATCTACATACTTATGAATTATCGTCACATTCAATTTCACGACTTAAGTACTATTTACTCATTCACCATACATCATTGCCTAATTAGTTCTATAACCCTTTAAATATTATGGGCTTTCCCTTAAAGATCATAAGCATAGCTTAGAGCTATCACCTCATTAATACTCCTGCTTTTCTATTCAACACCTACATTTGGTCGTTACTAACACAATGAAACCTCATCATAAACTCCATTCTACTGAAAGTATACTCTAACTCATCCTACCTCGTAACTATTTCTCTACCTCATATCATAAACTCTATAAAATATTAATATTCCTTAGTCTACTCACAAAGGAAAACTCATCATTAAAAACTTACTGGGTGCATGACTACAACAACATAATTTCCCTCATCACTACCTCCCTTTCTTAAATTACTAAACCTGTGCATGCATTCTTCTAATTTAAGGGGACTTTAACTACAACTGCCTCATAACATTGCAACTCATACTATCTTTCGGGTGATAATACTACCCAAGCTCTAAAACACACTTCCTCAAAAGGCTCTCAACTGAAACAAGATTGAGAGAAGAGAGTACATCTTGATTTTAGCTTGAACACACGATTCATATGAATAAGAGTGCATTCTTTCGAAACTCAATAGTTGACTCACTCACAGGCTCCTGTCAAGCCTCTCTACAGTATTGTGACTTCCTCAAGACTTTTGCTAAGAACAACTCATCCATAATGATCTTGGGCTTTACTTTTCAACCACCTTTAGTATGAGGGGTAGTCGAATGCGTATGAGAAAGCATGAGTTAGAATAAATTCCTTATGACACAGTTCAATTGCACGATTAAATTCTTATTTAGAGTATGAAAGAAGGAAAACTTTTCTTAAATGTCTATAGTCCCTCATTTGTAGAAGTGGGGCCCTTACAATCATAAATAAAATATTATTTGACACGGGCTCATAGACACCTTAGGACACTTGAACTCTGTGCTCTGATACCAAGTTTATCACGACCCGAGCCTACACTCTGGATGTGGCCAACACTCGAGAACCATTACTGGTCCTCAAGCAAACCCTCATCCTGGTTGACTACAAGTGAAAGACTAACTCAAGCATACATAAGCATCAAATTGAAAGAAACGTTTAAAAATAGCTTACTAATCTCAAATAAAACATCTGAAACTGAAAAACTCTCCAAAACTGTCTATCTATGAAGCCTATACTATATAAAGATTAGTGTCAGGACAAGACCCAAGACTCCTCAAAATAACTACTACTAACAACTCATAAAACTGGAGTACTCCGAAAGCAAGGAGGTCTCACTCATAAGAAGACGAGCAGATGAAGTGATCTCAACATACTCTTGTTGAGGATCCTAAGAACCTGTATCTGTATCATTTAAAGATGCAGGTCGAATGACACCAGTACATTGAATGTACGAGTATGTAATCTAGCTGAATAACAAATAACTGAAAGAAAGGAATGCGATAGATAATAATGTTCTCAAGCTGAATGTAAAGAAATAATGGAGTTAAATCATTTAAAGCTTTACAAAATAGTTTCTCATCTCTGAACTCAACATAATAAGTGATATATAAAAGTACACTTTAACTCTATTGGGAGATCTCTAACCGACAACCATCACTATGAGCTACATGATGATACAACGTCTCACCCATGCTGCCAGAACTATCCTATACCATGTCGGGTTAAAGAACACCTCAACTAAGTGGATCCACTAAGCTATGCTCAAAGATCAATAAGGAATCATATAAAAAGTATGACCCTTTACCCATCTTGGCATACATGGTTTATGAGGACTTTGAGTTGTCTGAAATCGTCCCCATATCGGTGCTCAATACTAGTCCCAATAATATATACTAATTTTCATATGTTTGAAAACATAACTCTTATTATCTCAAACTATCTCTTAAAAGAGGTAACTGCTCTTGAAATATCTTTTGAACTCTTAACTCATTAAGAAATCTCAGTTTCTCTTTTATCAATGTAAAAAATGATATATCTAGGAATACATAGTCCCTTTATGCTCTTACTCAATTCATACTTGAAGACTCTTTCTCATAAACATATCAAAAACATATTTTAATATGATTATTGATGACTTGGGAAGTCATACTGCATAAACATTGATGGTATATCTAGATACCATACTGCTCATACATTGATGCCATACTTGATTGTCATACTAATCATGTTTTAGAAACTATTTTCTCAAAACTCATCTTTACTTTCTCAAAACTCAGTTTAAGAACTCAAGTGTTGGCTTTAAAAAGCTTTACAAAATTTATAATCAAATCATAGGGTTCATGTGGAATTATGGACATGAACGACTCAACTCAGCGATCTTAATAGCAATAAGGAAACTCGGTACTCAGAACTCAAGACTCAATAACTCAAGGATTCAAGAACTCGAAACTCATAACTCAACGATATTTCTCCTCTAAAAAATACTTAATTCATAGGGTTCATGCTGAAATATAAACATGACCAAATCAACTCAAGAATCTTAATGCATAACATATAGAAATTCAATAATTAGGAATAGCATTTCAAAAACAAATAGGGACTCAAGAACTCAAATCAACTTATCTCAAGAATACTCAAATCTAGGGATAAAATCCTAGATTTCTCTTTTACTGCTATGAAAATAAATGTTGGGTGGGAGGGTGAACTAGTCCAACACTATGATAGTCTTACATACCTGAAAGAACAATTCTTGAAGAATTTTGAAGAATCTTAAAGAAGAACTTGATTAGAAACCTTGAAACCCTAGCTTGAAGGAGAAAAATCAAGAAAACCTTTTTTGAGATTTCTTGAATGAGTTTCTTGAAACTCTATCGCCAAGAATTATAATTTTTATTAGTGATTCATAATTGAATGTAGGAATTTGAGTTGGAAAGTATGAAATTTTTGGAGAAAGACTTACCTTGAAGAAGAATCTTGAAAAAGATTGAAAGAATCTTGAATGAAGTCTTCTACTTTGATTTTTCCTTAGGGTTTTGCCTTAGGGTTTGAGAGAGAAGACAATGATGGATTAAGAGATGAAATTCTGATTGTTTTGGGTCATTAATTAGTCAAGAAATTCATTTAGGGTTTTCTTAGAGGTAAAAAGACAAAAAGGACCCTTTTTAATGTTTTCCCGTCGGCTGATTCGTCACTGCACTATATTAGGTTACTAAAATGATCAGTAACTGTTTACTCAAAAATCAGATTGTTACGAAATTGGTGGAGTTAAAAAGTAGATTCTATTAACTTTAATTTGATAGGTTATGGGCCACGTAACTCTTTATATTCTAAAAGATATGGTCGTTTGAAGTTGATCCAAGTAGAATCTTACATCAAAACTTAATCGATAAGGAAACTTTTAACTTTACTTTGTGCTAGGAGTTTCTAGTGACCTTAATTGATATCCAAAATCATTCACACACTAAATAATTTACCATTACAAATATGGGCAATTTAAGAATCACCCGATATGACCCTACAAGTAAATGAAGAATGGTTCGAGTCTTGACTGAGAAATTTTTGGTGTTTTAGAGTATGATTGATATATGCCAGACTCAGGGTTAGCTTGGGGTCACTCGTTATCCTAGGTATCATATTACGTCAAGGGGTTAGCCTCGGGGCATGCCAATAAAGTTCTACGGTCCATATGTCACACCTATAGACTAGTCCAACAATTAATTTTAAGGGGCTTTTGGGTCTTATCCCTATTTGATTAATGCCTAAACTAGATAATTTTCATCCTAATCCTAAACCTTATATAAGTCTTTTAATCCCAAAAACTACCTATTCTAAATCATTCCCCTAAATCCCAAAATTCCCTCCAAGTTCATCCCCTTCAAATTCCCTCAAACTCAAGGAAGAGTAATCTAGGGTTTAAAACACCAAGATCTCAAATCACCCATAATAATTGGGCTTTGAACTCCAAGGTATGATATTATTCACCTATGGAGCACTTTCCTCCTCATGGTTCCAAATTTCTCTAATTTTACGAGTTAGTTTCTCATTCATAGTTAGGGTTTTATTCAATCTCCAGGGTTCTTTTCAATTTGATTCAATTGATTGTTTTCTATCTTCTTATGCATGAATTGAAGTAATTATATATTTTAAAGTTAAATTCACATGAACCCATGCATGATCCATGATTTTTAGACTATGATCATATGATGAAGCTTCTGAACTATGGAAGATGAATTTATGAATATATGCATGTTCTTTTATAAAATTGATATAAATGATTTAATGTTGCTTTGAGAGTAAAACATCAATATTTTTGTTGTTATTGTGAAAGGTTTTCTCACACACTACTAAGAACATGACTGTGAAACTATTTCTAGCAAAAGGATTCATAAGGTTGAAAGGTTTTCCCACTTAAGTTGAATTAAGATTAAGGAGCTACTATAAATAAATTTTAGGTTGGATTGGTTGCTTAATTGGGTCTTTTCATGGATGATGAAATTAATAAGATAAATTACTATTCCATGGGATTTTTACTTAGCACCGAGAGGATATTGAGATAGAGTCTCTCCCGTTAGTAGAGGTCCGATATCTAATACCAATATCCTTATCCCATAACTATATGCCACCATAAAATGATTCTCTTAGATAGAAATTATCTAGTGGATCCACTTTAGCTCAGATTTATGGTTCATAGCTTGGCAAGTAAGTACACCCCTTTTTGGTGTGGGTCAGACACTAGACTCCATGTTATAGCTCACATGGTTTATGTTGGTTAAACTTTCCACAATAATGAATAAGGTTACTTTATGAAAGTATGTCACAAATGATTTAAATATGTTTAGCTTGAATTGACCATGATTATGATTTATGTTTTCTAACCCTTTTGTCCTATGATTTAGCTTGGTCATTTTATGTCATGTAAAGTTCTTTTTAGCATGATTTCCTAACTTTTATGGATTTTTTTCATACTTAGTACATTCCACGTACTAATGTATACTTGTGCCTATATTGTTTCACTAATGTAGGGTCCGAGACTCCTACCTTTCACACTCGTGGCTAGGTGATCTTTTGGAACTCAAGGATTGGTGAATCCTTATGTTTCGAGGACCGAGAAACTTTTATTGCTTTCTGTATTTCAGTTCTTAGACTTTGTATGTGATATATGTGTTACGTCCCAGTCAATTCTATTGATGTATTGGATGACTTATTGAGACTTACGTAGACTTTCGCTTTCATCAAACTTCATTTTGATATAAGATTGATTCTTTGAAATCTTTATTTCTGTTATCTTGTATGATGTATTCTAAGTGTCTTGTGTAGGGACTCTCGGGGTCCTATCATCATGTTAGACCTACGCTATACTTTGGGTCGTAACACCGTAGAAGTGTTCCAGACATAGTGAAATTTTAGGATTGAACACAGATTTTATGGACAAGGTTCTATGTGCCGTAGAAAGTGGGATGGAATGTAGGAAGGTCTAGTATAACTGAGAAGAAATAATGAGGCCAGTAACAGGGTCTACGATTGACCATGAAGGGCTAGTAGAAAGTCCTACGACTGTAGATCCAAACCGTAGACTTATCCGACAATTTTAATTTAGGATGTTTTGATCTTTTCCTATCTAATGAACCCCTAAACTATGTTTTTTTCACCCTATAATTATCCTTATAACAATTTTTACTGTTACAACTAAGTCTGATACCTCTCATTCATTGGATTTCCCCAAAACCTCTAAAGTCTTCTTCTCTAAAATTCTCTAAACAACTCCAAGGTGAAGAGCTAGAATTTTAAGCTTTAAGGTCTCATTCTCCTTTCATTCTTAAGGATTTGATTATCAAGGTATGTAGAAATTCACCAATAGACCCTTTTCATTCATTAGGTCTAAAAGAATCTCAGTCTCCTGAGTTAATTTCACCCAACTCCCTTAGGGTTTCATGAAATTTTCCATGGGTTCTATTTAATATGACTCAATTACTTATAAGCAATCTTATTATGCATGTACAAGGTTTTCAATTGATTTCATGACGACCCATGCCTATGCCTATTTTATGAATATGAATCATGCTTATGAATTTATGAATTATGATTATCAAAGCTATGCATTTTTTATGAAAATGATGACTTAGAAACTAAGGATGCTTTTGAGATAAGTATCAATGATTTGTGAAAGGTTTGCTCATATATGAATGAAATAATGATTTGGATGTTTAGAAAGGTAAGTGTCTATTATGAAGAAGTTTATGAAATCATGATTTGAAAGGAACTACTCTTATATGAACTTATGATTGGTTGATAGTTTGAATTATTGTCTTTCCAAGTATTTTGATATGGATATGACTATGTATTTTTTCTGTTGGGATTTACTTAATACGTAGTGGACTTTGGAATGGAGGTCTTACTACTAGCAGAGATTTGGTCTTTAGTAGCAATTTCCTTGTCCCAAACTGTCACTCCCCGAGCCTACACCCCTGGGCGGGACTGGCACTCGAGAACCATTGTTAGCCCCAAGTGAACCCTTTACCTGGCTTACTACTCAATGGAACACTTTACTCAACAAAGATAAGTTCATGTAATAACTTAGAATGTATAAAGAAATATTCACTAGCCAAAATGGCAACTCAACTCTCATAGCAAAACAACTGAAATGAAAGACTCATGAACTAACAATAACTAACTGTCTATGAAGCCTCTAATAACTAAGATGGATGTCGGGACAAGACCCCCGATCATCCTAATAACAAAGCTGAAATGATAAAGCAATAACAAAAGGGATCCTTCAGAAAGTAAGAAGGCTCACCAAATAACTCTGAGATGCTCAACTGGATCAATGAGGCGCTTGATGCTGATCCTGGTTACCTGTATCTGCATCATAAAATAATGCACATCAGTATATTGAATATACGAGCATGCGAGGGGAAAACTAAACATGAAATAAGCTTGAACTGAATTTTGAATGAAACACTTACCTCAGCTTTACTCCACTCAAGGATACTCAACTCAATGCTGAAATAAATAACAGTAAAAATGCAATTTATATAAAGCATTTAAATAATAAGTAGCAACTCAATGTATTGGAGAAATACAATAACAACTCAATTTATGTATATAATAAAGTAATATAATTCTGTGCGAGTTTCTCTAACCGACAACCATCACTATGAGCTATGTGATGATACAATGTCTCACCCACGCTGCTAGAACTGTCCTATAACTTGTCGGGATATAGAACACCTCAACTAAGTATATCCAGTAGTCTATGCTAAAAGCATTAAGGAATCATCTAAAAAGTATGATCCTTTCTACCCATGTTGGCTATATGGTTTATGGAGACTTGAGTTATTATGAACTCATCCCCATATCGGTGCTCAATACTACTCCCAAAATACTTAGCTCATATGTTTAAAAACATAACTCTTTCTCTCTGGTTTGAGATTATTACTCAAAAACTTATTTCTTAAAAGAGATGAAACTCAAAACTACTCGTGGAAACTCATTTGGAAATTGGTGTTTCCTCTCATCTTAAATGTGAAAACATTTACTCTTTGGGAATACATAGTCCCTATATAATATTTTAAAGAAAATGAACTCGGCTCTACTCTTTCTCAATCTCAATGCTTAAGTCTTAAAACAAGTTTAAAAGATTTGTAAAAGACTTCTTAAAATGACTCGAAGAACCCTCAGGACTTGACTCTCAACTCTACCTTGAATTTAATTTATGAATTCAAGGTTGTGATTTGTGATAGGAAAGATCTCATGATGTTTAGGAGTGTTTTTAGATAGTTAGACATGATAAATGATCAAGAAATCACTGTTTGGAAGCAAGTCCGCGACGCAGAGATTCATTTTAATATTTGGTCGCAAAATAAATTTTGGGGCAGAAGGGTCCGCGACCTCTCAGCGACGCGGAGAGAAAAGTTCCAATCTTGAGGAATAGGTCTGCATCGCGGACCTGGTACCTAGATTTGCCCGACTTTTTCCTTCTTTGTTTTCTAACCCCAATTCACCTAAATTCGATTCTTTTTCTAAATTCCTCTTTAGATTCATATACCAAGTACATGAACACAGTATCCTACTCATATGCAACTCTAAAATTGACATGATTTCATCAAGAACTCAACAATCTCATCTAAACTCAAGAATGAAAGACAATTTCAAGAACACAATTCAAGAACGTGATACTTTCAACTTTCTAGAATGAATTTTGCTGAAACAAATATGATTGGTGCGTGGGTGAACGAACCCAATGCTATGAAAGTCTCACATACCTCTTTAGGGATCAACCCTTGGTGAAACAACTTCAATTCCGCAAGAAATCTCGATGAATGCCTTGACTTTTCTCCTCTTTTCTCTTCTCTCAAAGCCCTAACGTAATTCTAAATTGTGTAAACTAAACTAACTCAGTTTAGACCTTAAATAAAGTCCTAAAATTGGAATAAATTAATTGGGTTATGAAAAGACCAAAATACCCCTCTAAAATCCAGTTGACTTTCCTTATCCAGACATGCCGACTTCAAACATGTATATCTCCCTCATACAAACTCAAAAATTAGCACTCGGTGGCATTGGAAAGATAATTAAAAGACCTTTCATTAGATATCTTGTATCACACCTTAATCATCCTGTACCAGGAGGTTTGGTCATTTGAAGTTGGCCCAAAAATCATACTTAACATATTTGACAAAATTCAGATTTTTATTCTTTCCAAAAATGGTTCTTTCTAATTCCAGCTCTTTCAAATAGCGGGGTGTTACACAAACTTCATTCCCCCGTAGGATTATCTTAAATGACCTAAGCTAGTGGATCCACTTTAGTAAAGAACGAATATGATAGAGTTCTACCTTGGCAAGCGGAAGTCTTACTACAGTTGTCTCAAACCATCAAATACAACTTTGAATACTCTTGGGTCACAACCCATACAATAGTCTCAAAAACATAAAACAAAAGACTATGAGGACTCAACAAGTCTTCAACTCCTTGCACTTCTAGAAACTTATCTTCAAGAATGGAACTCAAAATCACCGAACCCTACATTTGATTAGAATGTAGGCAAAAGTATGCGTTAGTACAAAAGTACTAAATATGATAGCTAGCATAACATTATAAGAGCATAACATAAGGGTTAGTCAACATAAGACATAATCCGTAAGCATAAGAGATACTTCATAAAACATAAACTATAAGCATAAGAGACAATATCATAATCATAAGCAAAGTCTCCAACATAATCATCATATAAGCATTATTCAACCCTTAGTTTTTCATATCATAAGAGAACTACTTCTCAAGTAACCCCAAAGCATACTTGTGCAATGCATGAATCAGACCCCATAATCCCATCCATTCTAAGTACAACTTTTAAGTCATCATAATCATACTTACCATCTTATGGTCTACTCCTTAGCGTACTTCTCATAGACAAGGGAATCTTCACCTTTAGTCAACATATCAAGGAAGGCAACCATGGCAACAATCCAAGCTAAGCATATATCATATAGGCAAATCTCATATTAGGACATGCTTACAATACTTCCTTGAAGTAATCTAGTTCCATCATATACATGCTACTTAGGTTAGGGACTTGTCCCTCATATTCATAGTAGTCATGAAAGAGTACTTTTTTACTTAGTCCAAGACAAGTCATTACTCATGAATGGTCATAATTCACCTATTCAAGGCTACTAAGGAAATGTACTATTACTCAATCCAGGCTAAGCATGCAACACATAATAGACATACTTCATAAGTAGGTTTAAGTCATACTTGTACAATGCATGAATAAGACCCCACAATCCTACCCATGCTAAGTACTACTTTAGGCTATCATACTTCAATGATTATTATTTATCATTCTAGACTACCAAGGAATAACACCCTATTAGGCTAGACCAAGCTAACAATGAAAAGTCACCATATTGGACTAGACCAAGCTACCATGGAAAGACATACTATCATGCAAGTCCAAGCTATTCTAGGAAGGGTACAAGGGTTATATCCTAGCTACCATGAAATGGTCTTAAACCAAGTCATGCTGCCATGTAAGCATTCTATGATTCTAGTTCAAGCTACCCTTAGGAGAGTGTTATTCCTCAATCCTAAGCTACCATGAAATGGTCTCGGCCTAACCAAGTCATGCTACCATACAAGCATTCTAGTATGTTAATGCAAGCTACCCTTAGGAGAGTATGATTCCTCAATCTAAGGCTACCATGAGAACTCCTAACTCAAGCTACCAAGCATGGTCTTATCTTACCAAGTCAAGCTATTCATGAAGGGATCTTATGTCACAACTTCAAGCTATTCTAGTCTAACATGCATCATTCAATTTAGGTGAGAAAACCTTTCAACCTAGAATCATTCTATGTGAGAAAAACTTTCACCTCATATCATATTCATTCATAGGTGTGTGTGATAATGTCCTTTCAACAACACAACAACATATCATGATCATAGACACTTCACTCTCAAAGTATTCCTTAAGCATATAGAATTCAACGTATTAGCTTTACTCTCAAAGACCTAGGAATCAACATGCCTCACTACAAGCCTTACTCTCAGAGCTTTACTTCTTACAATCATCCTTCATGGCTAGATCACAAAACATTCTAGTCATAAGCTTCATCTTTAAGCAATTCTAGTCATAAAACATCATAAAAGTTCAAGTTCAACGTTACTAGTCATGATACATTATATTAAAATTATTCTAATTCAATTCATGTCTATATGTTTATATTCTTGAACAATTACTACTCATAACATCAATTCTAGAAGATCACGTATGAATCCTCAATTTCGTCTTTCATGGCATAAAGCCACATAATATCAATTAGACTAGGGTTAACCATGAAAAACATGTAATATCTTCATAATAACACAATTCAATACTAAATCAATCATAAACAAGTATTATCCACTCAATTGGAATCATACTCAACACTACCCACAATATAGGAAGAAATCCTAGCTAGAATTGGGGGTTCATCTTCACAATTGGGGGAAATCTAGGGGGCTCCATGGATGAATAATCTATCATACCTTGGTTATAAATCCCTCATAATGCTTGCAACAATGGAAGAATTTGACCTACATTGCTTCTCTTCTTCTTCTTCTAGAGAGAGAATTTCTTGG
>JAJOOH010022061.1:0-12918 GCA_029582605.1 Solanum gracilifrons | reverse complement strand
TATATATATATATAGATTACAATAATTTACTACATTATAGGAATTGAATCTTTGTTGGATTCGATAATTTTAGATGAAAAGATTTTAAGTCCAAAAAACCGTTTACTTCTTTCCTTGTTTCATTCTTCTTCTTATATTTTACTCTTATCTTTCTTATTTAGAAAGGATAGTTTATGAGGACGAACACTGCTTTAAAATGTGGAACAACAACCAATTTAAATTGTCCTTCAAATAGCACTTGAGCTGTAAGAATAGGGTTAATTTGATATCTTGTTTGCTGTAGCTTCTATTGATTGTCTTTACCCATTGTGTATGTGTTTTGTTCTTAACAATAACTTGATGCAGGTACAAAGGCATTTTACATTGGTTGTTAAACAGTAAACAAGATTTTTATGCTGATTTTGAGTGTTTTTCACCGCCTTAATTTGTTAACTTATAGGTAAAGTAATGTGTCGTCTTATTTTCAGTTGTTTTGATAAAAGAAGGGGTTATACCTAAAGATGCACTTCACTCTCCGATTCTTACAAAGTCTAATAATGAAATTTTGGTATTATAGTTAATAAAATAGTAGTTTTCATATCATCTTGCTTTTATGATTTTGTTTTATAAGCCTTACATTTCCCTCTTTATCTGAATATTCTGTCATGTTGATCCTCACTCCCCAGTCTGAAAGACGCCTTCCAGCCTCACCTCTTTAGTTTTTTTTTTAAAAAGGAATCCCTGAGTCTGAAATACTACTAAATCTGTATTAGACACTAATGCAACTAAGAACATGTAAAGCTCATGGCTGGATTAGAGCATGGTTTTGTGACAATTGAAGGTAGTTGGTTCTACAATTGAACTTCTTAATTGGTTAGAATGATGCTTAGTTCGTATTTGATGTTAAACGTTCACCCTTTGAATGAAGATGCTTTTGTCCCAAATCCCAATCCCCCAATTCAGTTTGGAACTGGTAACATGAGAATTTTCAGTGCTTTGCTTGTTCTTTCATGGTTGACACCTGTAACAAGTATCAGGCTTTTTTTTCTTCTTAAGTTACTTCCATTCTTATTTCTCTATCTCTCTCTCATGCATAAAAAATATAATCATTTTTTCCCTTTTGTCGGTCTCTAAATTTCATCAGTTTCTTCATCTGTTGAACATTTTTAAAGTTGCTATATTTTTCTATCTTGGTGTGGTCCTTCAATTTATTGTTTCCCCATTCAAATTGGTTTGTCTTAAGAAAAAATTTAATAGTTGAAATTATCAATTTTCTTTGGAAGGATGCTATATGCATTGATTCCAATCAAATTTGTTTCTTTTGTTTCTTTTGTTGTTAGTCTTTATATTAAATTGCTTATTTTAAGGTTACAACTAAAAAGGGAAAATGAAGGATTGAATTTTTTTTAAAATTTGCATTTATAAGGAGATTGAGGATTGTCACATAGCTATTCAAAGTTATTGCATGTGACTGTTTCAGCAAATTTTGCTCATATTTTGTTCGAAAATTTCTGAAAGTTGGTGCTGGCCCTAGCATTGCTGGGAAATACTTGCTTCTACACTCATGAGTTGCTACTTTGTAGCGTTGTTACGTATTAACCTTTCAATATCATGTTGGAGCAGAGATTGGACTTGTAGTTGTAGACGTTACTTTAAAGCATTTATATTAGTGACAGTAACAGTGTTATGTTATCTCATAAAGTAAATGCTTATGCTATATCCATTCATACTTTTATAACATGCAAAAACTAATTCCTAGCAATAATCGGCATCCTTAGGACATCAAACTACGATTGTGCTCCTTACCCCTCTATTATGCAATTCAAAGTTGAAAATGACTATAAAATTGAATTTCAGTTGAAATATCTCTCAACTTGCTTCCGATAATTTTGGACGAGTTAGAATTCATAAAATAAATAAGTTAATAATGACGATTTGAGATACAAAATTAGAAAATTGAAATATTGTCTGAAAATTACAAAACAAATCTGTTATTCAATTCCCACCATTGATTACATACTGTTGTTTAGTTTATTTTACCCTCAATTCTTTTGACGGACGAGGGAATAGGATGAAATACATAAAACAACCATATGAATGGTGGAATTATATGAATGACAGCTTTCTCACATAACAATTTCTTAAAAGCAGAAAGACTGCTTATATATTGAAACAAAGTTTGTTTTTTGCAGCTCATGTGTATGAACTTTTCTTGCTTGACGTTATTTTTATTTATTTTACTATTTATGGATATGAATAAGTTTACTTTCTACCTTCATATCGTAAAGTACTGAAACTACTAATAATACTTATTATTCAACAAATGTTCAACAAAACATTCACTGTATTGCCATTGTGTACACTCATTTACTATTGTCTGCATTTTTTTTTGTCAATTCTATGTAGTTTCCAGATTACATTAAGTTATAAATTAATTTAACAAATCATGAACTACTCGAAACAGGAATGGAACAAAATATAGATAATGTGTCTATCGAAGAAAGAAGTTCTGACAAAAATTTGCGTCGTCGTACTAGATATGCATAAATGTCACCGGAGAGAAATGAATTATTTTTATCCCAGCTAAGAGAAAAAAGGGCTGCATCGAAAAGACAAAAACTCCTTCATCAATCAAATAGTATTGCCGCTCCTACAATCAACACTTCTTCGTTATCTCCTCAACAAGGTGACCTAACCATATTGTTATCTTCCTTTTGTCAAATATGTTGTCTGAATATCTATAGCTATAGTTACACGCTTCAGCTCACCTACTCTTACTACAGGTATTTTCCTTATTTTGTAGTTGAAGCTTCCGAAGCTACAAACCTACCAGTTACTTCAACTAGAGGAGAACGTATAGTTAATTGCTTATCAACCTTCGAAGTAGGTGAGTTCAGAAATAGTGCTTAAACTATTTAGACTATATTGATTTTTAATAATTGCCTAGCTGTCTTTAAATATTGTTATTCCTCATACTAGGATCAACATCGACTGCATCTCATGCTGAAACTAAATTAAATTCAAGATGCACTGCAAATAGAGGTATGCTTCTTTCTACCAAAGTAATAAAAAAACATGTATTGTCGTGACTTTATATAACAAATAATTGCTTTTTACCATGCACAGGTAGAAATAAGTTAGAAGTCAATCTACAAAATGATAATTTATTGCCAAAAGATTACTTACTTTTAAAGAAAGTTCCGAATTGCAAATTTTGTGCAGCAAAAAGGTTTCAATATGAATCACCAGGCTTTTGTTGTGATAATGGATTAATTAGACTAATTTCTCATAACATGCCTACTGAGTTGCGAAATTTGTTCTTAGGTCACTCCAAAGAATCTCAACATTTTCGCACTTACAGTAGAGCCTACAATAATATGCTTGCATTCACTTCACTTGGAGTACATTATGATAGAGAATTAGCAAAGAGAAATCGTGGCATCTATACATTTAAAGTCCAAGGACAAATGTATCACTTCATTGATGATTTGATACCTTCAGGAGGAAAAGGAAAAAATTTACAATTCTATTTCGATGATAGCAAAAATGAGCTAACAAATAGAATGACGTTATCATATAATCTTAATGAGGTGATTGTTACAAAGCTCATGGATATACTAAAAGTTAATCCTTATTCTACTTTTCTAAGATTGTTAACAGTTGTTCCAAATTTATCTGAATTTTATATTGCTCTAAACTCAAGTTCCAATTTAGACCAACGAACACATAACTTACCAAGTGCATTCGAAATTGGGGTAATTTGGATTGAAGATCAATTAAATGATAAAATTTTCACACCACATATTCGAATTTACACTCATAGTAACAGAAGTCAATTGGTAAATTACTATTATGGATGTTATGACCCATTGCAGTATCCACTGTTGTTTCCTTATGGTCAAAATGGCTGGCATTGTGGTATTAAAAAAATCAAAAAGATGTACAATTATTCCAAAACACAAATTTATTGTGAATATGAGTAGCTACCAAGTATAATGAACATGACTTCTATTGATCGAGTCCTTCACATGGAATCTATAGTTTTATCAGAAGGCTTGAGTAAAAGAGAAATTGTTTCTTGTCGTGAATATTATTGTTATAAAATTCAAATAAGAGATCAAGAACCAAATGAAACTTTACATTCTGGAAGGGTATTTCAACAATACATAGTTGACCAATATATAAAACTTGAGACACAAATATTAGATTTTGTTTCATTTAATCAAGATCTATTTAGAGTTGAAGCCTTTCAAGGAATCATTGATTTATTGAGACAAGGAGAAAGAGATGCTTTTAATATTGGGAGAAAAAAATTCCTTCCTGGTAGTTTCATTGTTGGCCCAAGAGATATGCGTCGAAGATATATGGATGCCATTGCTTTGGTACAACAGTTTGGAAAACCCGACATATTTTTGACGAAGACTTGAAATCCTTCTTCGCCTAAAATACAAGAACATTTAGAGCCAATGGAAGAAGTTCAAAACATACCTGATTTAGTTAGTAGAGTATTCAGAGCAAAAGTAGAACTTAAAACAGATATTAAAAAAAAAACATATTTGGAAAGGTTGCAGCTTTTATGTATACAATTGAGTTTCAAAAACGGGGTCTTCCACATGCCCATTTTCTCATTATACTTATGGATGGATATAAGTTGCTAACACCACAAACATATGATAAAATTGTATGTGCTGAATTACCTAATCCCCATATTGATCATCATCTATACAAACTTGTGACCAAGCACATGATTCATGGTCCTTGTGGCAATTTAAATCCTTGAAATTCTTGCATGCAAAAAGAAGGAAAATGTAAGTTTAAATATCCAAAAGAACTTACTGAACAAACAACCAAAGGAAAGAATTCGTATCCCATTTACAAAAGACCAAAAATGACCACACAAGTCAAAGTTAAAGGACACAACATTGATAATTCTTGGGTTGTTCCGTACAATTCGTTTTTACTCAACAAATTCAGTAGTCATATTAATGTTGAAATATGTTCTGACATTAAGGTTGTCAAATACATTTACAAATATATTTGCAAAGGACATGATAAAATTGCATTTTGTGTACATAATAATGATACTAATGTAGAAATAGATGAAATCAAAGAATACCAATCTACTAGATGGGTTTCTCTACCAGACGCTGCATGACGTCTATTTGCTTTTTCGATAAGTGAAATGACTCCAACTAATTGCCAGTTGCAATTGCATCTTGATGGACAACAATTTGTTTCATTCAAAAATAATCAAGCTGTCGATCAAATAATAAACAATCCAATGATAAGGAAAACGATGTTAACATAATTTTTCCTTATGAACAAAATCAATAGTGATGCTATAAATCTCAATTTACTATATAAAGAGTTTCCCCAACACTTTGTATGGTCATCATCATACAAAACGTGGTCGCGTCGAAAACAACGCCTTACTATCGGACGTATTGTCACATGTCATTCAACCGATGGAGAAAGATATTATCTTAGGTTGATTCTAATGAACGTAAGAGGACCAAAATCATACGAAGATCTTCGTACAATGGATGGAAGATGCTACACTACATTTAGGGAAGCTGCAGAAAAAAAGGCTTATTACATTCTGATAACAACTTAATTGAGTGTATGTCTGAAGCTGTAAGCTATCAAATGCCTTATAGTTTAAGAAGACTATTTGCAACATTATTAATTTATTGTAATCCTGGTAACCCAAAAGATCTTTGGAAAATATATGAAGACTCTATGTCGGAAGATTTTAAAACAATTCCAAAAGTTAGAAAATACGATATCCAGCAGTTAGTTTTAAATCATATCAATGAAGTTCTACTTTCAATGGGACGTAACATAAATGAATTCAAAGATATATTTGGAAATGTTAGCTCTTCTAGAACAACTAATGAAGCGAAAGAAATATATTTTGAAAGAAATATAATAGTCTCTGAAGAAGATATACTTCTACAAACCAAATTAAATGTTGAATCAAAAAGGGCATATAACATAATACTTGAAAGAGTATATTCCAATAAATCAAGAGCTTTTTTCATTGATGGTCCTGGTGGAACTGGAAAAACATTTATTTATCGAGCTTTGTTGGCTGTTGTAAGAACGAAAGGATGCATAGCTTTGGCAACTGCAATACTTTCGGAAGGATGAACAACTCATTCACGTTTCAAAATTCCCATTGACATCGATGATAATTTCACTTGCAATATTAGTAAACAAAGTCCATTAGCGACTCTAATTCTAGATTCAAAGTTAATTGTTTGGATGAGGTCTCAATGGCAAAAAAAAGAAGCAATTGAAGCTCTTGATACACTTTTAAAAGATCTTATGAATACAAAAACACTCTTTGGTGGAAAAGTAGTAGTTTTTGGGGGAGACTTTAGACAAACACTTCCTGTTGTTCATAGTGGAAAAAAGGAAGACTTTATTAGTCAAAGTTTATTATACTCTCATATTTGGAATCATCTCGAAAAATTGTGCTTATCTAAGAACATGCGTGCAAAAAAATATCCAGCATTTTGTGCATATTTAATGAGAATTGGAAATGGACAAGAAAAAACTTCCAACTGCAACAAAATTGAAATTCCCAATAATTTTATCATTCCCTTTACACATGAAATAGAATGTTTGAATCTTTTTTTTAATATTACTTATCCTGATTTGCATACATTCTATCCTAATCCATCTTTTATAACTTCCCGTATTATTTTGACAACAAAAAATAATTTTGTTGATGAAATAAATGACATGCTTATACATCGATTTCCCGATGATGCTACAGTGTATACAACTATTGATGAAACAATCGAACCAAATGATCAATGCCAATTTGAAGATTTTTTGCATACCTTACATCCTGCTAACTTACCACCTTATAGATTAACTTTGAAAAAAAATTGTCCAGTTATATTATTAAGAAACTTAAATCCTACTGAAGGTTTATGCAATGGTACACGATTGATATGTCATGATTTTAAATCACATGTTATCAGTGCTACCATTTTCAGTGGTGATTTTAAAAATAAACATGCTTTTATTCCAAAGATACCATTACTAGCATCACAAGATGAGAAGCTACCAGTTCCCTTCAAAAGAACACAATTTTCGATAAGGTTATGTTTTGCTATGACTATAAACAAAGCTCAAGGTCAAACATTAGATTTTGTTGGAATATATTTGCGTGAACCAGTTTTTTCACATGGACAGCTTTATGTTGCTTTATCTCGAGCAAAATGTTAAGAGAACGTAAAAATATTAATACGTCCGCCTACGGCAGAGGACATAGATGATCATTCTACATATAACGTAGTTTATAACGAAATCATTCGAAAAGTATTCTCATGATACTTTTAAAAGCAAGAAATCTAACAAGTAATAACCCTCATGCTGCACATTATGAAATTTTGGATTCCTTTACTTCATCTGTTTTTAAATCTAACTAAGAGTTAGCTCGCAATCATATCAGTTCAACAATTTAAGTTTAAAATTTCACAGTTTAATTTAGATTCTTCCTGTCCAATTAGTTAAATTTCAAATGTTTAATTTTCACTAACCTAAATCCTAACATTGTAGGAACAACTTATTCTATCAAGGGTAAGTATTTATATAGTTCTAGCTTAAGGAAATGATAGAGATGACCTACCTCTTAAGGCTTCAAACGTTTTTATTTGAGATGATACAAGTGAAAATAAATGATGATGAGGTAAACAAAATTTCCAGTCATAATGTTATACCGATTAATGCTCTTAACTTTGTTGAATGTACTTTCAGTGAATTTTTCTTGCTTATCTTCTCTCTTTGTTTGTTATTTAACTTCTCACATTACCGTACTCACTTGTGTTTGCTAGAATAACTTCTGTTTTGCATCTTTATTGATACAATAACTTCTGTTCTGTTTGGCTGCTATTGTTTGACACCTCATTTTGAGGTTGAGTCACGACTGTATTTTGGCCTTTTGCTGTTTTTTTTTCTGCAGCCACAACTGTTCGTATTCAATCCATTCTAGGAAAGAGCCCAATTACTCATCAATTAAGGGTCATGATAACAAATCCTATATAAGTTGGAGGCTCAAATCTTCAAACTTTATGAAAGATATGTTTCAAATGTATCCCATTTGATCCCATTGGTTGTTCTGTTAAACTCATTTACTATTGTCTGACATTTTGTAGCCTAATTTATAGGTTAATGTAAGCTACTTGAAATAGGAATGGACAAAAATAAAGATACTGTCATTGTTCAAGAAAAAACTGTGTGATTGTTCAAGAAAGAAATGCTGACAGAAATTTGCGTCGTCATACTAGATATGCACAAATGTCACCGGAGAAAAAACAATTATGTTTGTCCCACGTAAGAGACCGCAACAACCTTTTTGGAATTTTATCCTCAACATACAATGTTATTAGCATTGGAATGGATGAGTCTTCCATCCAGATATATAATCCTCGAATTGGCGAGGTTGAGCTATTCAGACATTTATTTCATTCTGTAATTTTTGGAATATATTACTAATTCAGTATTTAGTTTGAATTTGTTGACATCAAGTACAATCCCTTTGTGTAGGTAAAGACAAAGCTCAAAGGACATCATAAGAGAATAACTGCGCTTCCTTTTTGAATTCTGTCGACGTGCTTATATCTGCAGGAGCAGATTTTCAAGTAAATTAGTTTGATATAGATGTATTTCGACAAGATACCTTACTTAAAAGAAAAATATAACTCTTCTATTTTGGACGAAATTCTCCAGTATTTGGTGTGGTATGAGATTCATATGAAATGTACTCTCTTCTACTGTATGAAAGAAACTCATATGAGAATGTTTTCAGTCAAATTTTGACTACCAAATGTAATTATTTTGTCTCTTTTTTGGCACAATTTCATTGCCTACCAAAACCCCATCAATTTTTAAGAAGACATGTACTTTTAGTGTCCTTTCTAAATAAGGGTAAGGCAATATATATTTATTACTCATAGAGCACAAATTTAATAGGCTTCCATTGAAGAAAAACTTTTGCTCCCTTTCTCAGGTATGTTTTTCCCCTTTTCATGTTTTCCCACTTCCCATTTTCAATTTTTCTTGCAGATTTTGCTTCTCACCAAAACAAAAAATCAAAATAGGACAAAATTACAGTTATTATTTTCACTTAAAATTCCAATTTTATTACTCACCAGACAGATTTGGGGGTATTTATTATATTTTCTAATGTTTCAGTAACTTAGGGATAATTATGTTCTTGCATCTTCCAATTTTCATTCCAAATATTCATATTCTGTTTTCATTACATTTTTTGACTTTTAGTATGTCGAGGACAATTATGTTGTTGTATGTTCCTAATTTAATCACCCCTGTTCATAAAATCGCAAAAACGAAAGGACTTTGACTCAATAGTCATGTTATCCTGCAGCTACTACTGTTCGGTTAAATATATTTCGTACAAACATCATACTAAGATTGAACATCGACCAAATAGAATTAGCAACACGAGATTGGATTTGCAAAGTTCATTCCAAAATTTGATTTTGACAAGAAATGTACATTCCAAAATTTGATTTTGAAAGATGAAGAGGTCAGCTCATTATTATATTTTATCTTATGAATATTGTTCTTTTTCTTTTTACCTCATGTGAACATTTTTCTTTGGTTTTTGTACAAAAAGCAATAAGGAATGGTTCCAAAAGTAATACAAGTTGTACCATATGTGAACCCGCTTCATTAAATAAATAATTGTACCTACTAAATGTAATACTACTTTTATTTATTTGTCCTTCTCTTATGAAAACAGCTGTACTTGAAGTGTTCTTCTTCTTCTCTTATTCCCAAATTCTAATATTGCTTGAATTTCTTTTGCACCTTTTACTTCTATTGTAGCACTTCTTCGATTTCAGCTGTGTTGGATACTCTTGCATTTGTTTTCCTTTTTATTATATTTTTTTGGGTCCTGCTTCGGAATTTCTTTGCATCCGAATAAGACCTAATCTCAGCTTTCTATAACTCTTACTTTCAGGAATGCCAGATTAAGGTAGTTATGTATGCCAATGAAATTGAGCAGTATGCAGATAAGCTTACACTCATCAATACCTACCTCATCTCTACTGCAAAAGTCAAAGTCTCGCCAACTTCATATGGCAAGCTAATACATAAATTTTACTGGATTCTTGACAAAGAAACAATAATTGAACATATCAAACCATCTAATGAACTTGAGAAACCACTTCCATC
The DNA here is from genome assembly GCA_029582605.1 of Solanum gracilifrons. NCBI lineage: Eukaryota > Viridiplantae > Streptophyta > Magnoliopsida > Solanales > Solanaceae > Solanum > Solanum gracilifrons. Next base: position 2,724 of record JAJOOH010022061.1, on the reverse strand, counting down.
ACCAACCAAGCTGAATATCACAACCTTTGACCGCATTCCTCATATGATGGTTGATTCTGCTGCTGAAATTGGTATATCGATCCTAATAGCTACTATAAGGCTAAAATATACATGTTTACTGATACACACACTTACAACATTTCATTATGTATTATATAACCAAATATACTGGCAATCGTTCTTCGTTGTGGTCCTCAAAAATACGCAGGTCGCAGTCATCATAAGTGTCGAGAAATTACCCTCTGTGACAATCAGTAAGTATAAGATTTCACTTTCTATTTTCCCATTTTCTGAAAATATTTTGAATGAGTAAAGACTTTTTTGATTTGTTTGATCGGATCATCAGTTATGGTCTGGGCGTTATCATAATACTTAGTCTTCTCTTCTTACGTTCTTAGGAAAAATCAGTTTCTCCTCACTCTATGAGAGGATTTCGGAGAAATAGAAGGAAATGAAATTGCAGCTAAAATGGCAACAGAGAAAGATCTGATTGTAATCCTCGAAAGGAGTATAGGAATCTCTACTTATCAAGGTACACATGCGCTGAACTTTTTTCCAACATAATTTTAGATAATAACAAAACATTAAACAAGCTATGTGTTATACAGGGTTGTCACTGCAGACTAGGTTCAATTCCACAGTACGTGTGGATCCTAATTACCCACAGGCAGTAGAACTGATCAACTGGTACTCACATTTCATCATTATTCTCTAGCTTTAATTTGCATGTAAACAACTTTCTAAACATATTATCTGTTGTAACAATAGGGCAAAAGAAAATAATTTTTTTTTGTTAAGTCGTGCGTCAGAGAAAATCTCAACAAAGCTCATCTGTCCCTCCCATAATAGTGACTCCTGCTGGCCAACAAGTTATCTCTATTGCAGAAATGTCATCAACAGCTTTTGTAAGTCATACTTGAAGCTGGTCATTTGAGAGTATGTTTATTACTTTTCTCATTGTCTAGCTTTGGCTAAATAATAAAAACAAATTATATTTACTTATGAGTAATTTAACACGTATTATGTATATGATATTTTCCGACAGATGGGACTGTTCTATGTTGAGGCTGAAATGGCCATATCAGATGAATTTCAAGAGTTGTGTGTGCTTGAATGTTCAGGATGCAAACAGAAGAAGCACACAAAGGATAGAAAGGCTTTTGAATGTCCAAAATGCAATCGCAAAACAACATTAATACCTCGGTACTATACTTTTGACTTGTAAATTACAGTTTGTACAAAATATTGCGTATATTATACACAAATTTTAAACTTGCCATGATTTCAGGTGTATCTTTCAAATTGATCTTATTGATGGTACTGCTACAACCATAGCATCTATCTCTGCTGAATTGGGAGAAAAATTACTCTCGATGACAGCGGAAGACATATTTGACATAACTTGCGCTAAGGTGATCTCTCATTCCCGCTGGCTACTTATACACATGTATTGTCACAATACCATATATCTTGAGTAGAAACAGTTTAGCATATATGCTTAGTTCTAAAGTGTTTGTTGTAACTCTTTACATTTACAGCGGCAATCATTGTCTCTTAATCATGTCCATCAGATGTTGTCAAATAAACTATTTCAAATTCAGCTAAGGAAGTCATCTTGGGGCAGCTCAAATAGCACGCATGCAACTTTGTCCATTCTTTCCTACATGGAAAAGGAACATACTCCACAGAGCACTACTGATAGGAATTCTAAAAAGATAAGGCCTTTGGAAATAAGTGAGGTGGAGGTGATGGCAACAACTACTACAACTGGTTCTTCAAATGCGACGCCGAAATTTGAACCACCCACACCAACCAAAAAGGTGTAAAATGTCAGTCTACATTTGACTTTCACACCAAAATATAAGTCACAATGATTAACAATTCCAAATATTTAGAAGTATTTCAAAAAGTTGTGGTAAAAAAAAATAACACAGTTTTAAAAACTAAAGGTGGAATCATTGAGGTATTCGAACAATATTGTTCATAATGTGATCAGTAAGTTGTGCAAGTCTTTTGAAATCCACGAAGTATACCACTGCAAGAATTTACAACCCACTACATTTTTCTTCCTTCAAATTTATCATTCATTTGGAATTTCAAATTTGTTTAACTGTGTTGGATTTTGATCATTCTGAGTTGGATTACTAATGTAATTAAATTCCTTTATAGGAAAGAAAGTATGGAGAATGAAGAATCTGAATTAGATTATTTTAGTTTTAACAATTCAGAAGCTTCATTACTTCAGAGTTAGGACCAGATCTTTGGGCAGTGATCTGTGTGTTTTTCTCAAGTTATTAACCATTCAAATGTCTTCTATTTAGGGAAATATATTATACTAATTACAAAGCTGATCACAAAGAGATTCCATATGCAATCTATCACTTTTATCATGATTCCATGACTTTCTATTTGATACCTAATGAGCATATAAATTTAGCTTCAAAGTTTTGCTTCTGAAAATTCCATTTGCTCTTTTCCAGTTACTGTACTAAAAATGTGCCAGTTTGGAGGCTAATATTTAAATTGTTTTGCTATGTGTTGCCATATTTCCAATTTCTGACAGACTTTAAACTGTCTAATTACAGGAACTCCCTCATTCCATTTTGTCACTTTTGCTTAATAGGGGGAATAAAATGAATCAGTCTCCCTATGCTATGGTTTTTTGAATGAAGAAGATTAGCTACTAAGAAGCGAACTCCAGCGTCCTCTACATATGATAAACAA
>JAJOOH010022060.1:0-10664 GCA_029582605.1 Solanum gracilifrons | reverse complement strand
TGTCTAATATGAGGTAAAGGTAAGGGTTAGTAAATTATACACACGCAGCCGGACCAAGGTGCGGGGTGAAATTCTCTAGATGCCGGACCAAGGATTTAGAGATACCTAACTTATCATTTTGCATGTAATACACTAGAAAAGGATTACTATTATTAAGATTACTGCGTTATGAGCTTATGGGAACACATTCCTAGTTAATTTTAATAATCTGAATATAAATAAATACTTAGTTCAAAACTATCTTTTTATTGTTTTTATTTTATTTCAATTTAAATCCCCCATTTTTATATAACGACTATCGAGTTAAATATTTGCTATTGACAATATTCTTCCATTCTCTGTGGGATCGACCCCGACTCATAGTTGGGTAAATATATTGCATACGATCGTTTATATTTCTTTTCAAGAAGTATATTTGAACGTTATCAAGGACATGGATCTTTTTTGAATATTTTCTCTGTGAATAGATTCCAACTATCTTCTAGACTTAGAAAAAGCTTACTATGAGGCGGAAAATCAGGGCAGTTGACATAATCAGCAACATACTTGAGCCGAGTAGTTAATAGAATTCGGCTTTTATTGTCATCATTTGGAAATATTCTTTGCATTTGGTCCCATGCCTCAGTACTCCAAATATCATCTATGACAATTAGGAATCTCCTGCCCTTTAGACCTCTATACACAATCTCCATTAGTTCATCATCGCTCCTTTCTTGATTGCTTCCGGTAATTGCAGAGGCAACTTCAAGAAGCATTTGTCTCTGATTGAATTTTTCGGAGATGATGACCCACGCATGTTTATCAAATCGAGAACGAATATATAAATCATCATAAGCTTTTTTGGCAAGAGTTGTCTTACCGATACCGCCCATACCAAAAAATGGTATAACAGTTAACTCGTCTATTTGGGCAGTGAGGCGGTCATATATGATGTTGAAGTTATCCTCCATCCCAACAATAGTATTTTCCTCAATTGTCCTTTTTTCTGGTGAAGAGGGAGTTGTTGCTAATTCTGCAGATTTGCTTCCATGCTCGTTAGACTCGATCTGCATCACCTCTTTCCTGAGAGAATCAACATCTTTTTCCACTTTTACCAATTCTTCCTCAAAGGATCTACACTCCTTTCGCCGCTTGTCTTCGCGATCTTGATACTTCTTAGACTTGAATCAACTTTATCTTCTGCTTTATATACTATATTTCTGATCCTCTTTTCAATAACCTTGAAATTGAAGCTCGATAAATTAATTATTATTTTAAAAAATACATAACATCAGTAAGATTAGATAACTATACTAGTGAATTACATACCTTAAGAGTTTCAATATCCTTTGTACTATCGTCAAGGAAAACTTGCAGACCGGAAAGATTTTGATAGATTGATTGAACATGTTGTGTACAACTTTGACAAATAAAAGATTGATTAAGCGAAGAAAGAGCAGCATAAGCCATTTCTGAAGGATTTAATTTCCCTGCTTCAGTAGCTTTGTTTTGTGCAAATGATTAACTTTTTTCTTTAATCTTTTGCACACTGGAGAGGATAAGAAATGTGTGCTTTACAATGGTCCCTGTCATCTTGAAGAAAAAGCAGGGACTGCCTCCGTCCAAAAAATCAATGCAAACTTTTTATTTTATTTTCATTTTAAAAAAAAATTATTTTTATATAAAACCGACCTAGCCCATCCTTTTTCCTTATATAACTAATGCAGATACATAGTATTAGCAATATCAAAGTTATTGCCGCGTATATATTAATCTAAGCTTAACCAACTTTACTAATGCAGATACCGTACCCTGCCAAACGAGTACAACTCTTCATTTTCATAAACCCAAAAAGTTAATAAGTATCCATCCCCTTCTTTATATTAATTTTTTTCATATGAATGCATATTATTAAAAAGATAGTCGCGAAGTGTGTTTGTTCAAACGACTTGTCGTGTGAGTTTGGGATCTTTTATTTGCTGTCTGCATGCTTCAACTGCACAAAAATCGTTAGAAAGAACTCGTAAGTTGTGCCTTGCCATTCAATTCTTGACATTTGACGAGATTACTCTATCACTCTATAAATGGAGGATCAATAAGTGACTTTACTTCAACATATTTAATCAGAGAAAAAATAAATTACATCCTCAACTTTGTTTGAAAATCAAACTCTCTCCTTAACTTTGAATAATAGATCGAAGACGAACGTTCAATCTTGGTGGATGATATAGAAGAAAATAAGCAGAGGAGCACACAAGTTTTATCCCAAGTTTAGTAATACTGGCTAAAATTTAAATATAAGTTAAATAATAGGATGAAAATTATCTATGGAAGCCCAAATGGATCAACTGAATAATTTATCTTTACATATTTTCAAGCAAACATATATATTTCTTACAGTATGGTAACAACTAATTGAAACACTTAAAAACAGATCACTGCAATTTACATGGAGGGATCTTTTCCAAACCCCATTAAAGCATGCGTTAAAAGCATTGAAGCTCTACGAGATACCTCAATCATACGTCCAACAAGTGGTACCTTCACTGTCTCCCTATTCCAAAAAGGTTTCTTATCGCAGCTGCAAACATTGTTCGCAAAACAGTAAAAAAATAGGAATAAATTATACAACCAAATATGAATATATTTGACAAGACGAGTGAGGCTTGCTCAGTTGGTGAAACACCTCTACCTTTAGCCAATTATACTGTATGTTGTATGTAAGAAATGGGGGAGTACAACTTAGCGAATAGAATGACGATTTTATCCGCTTTGTAAAATTCATAACCAGCCTTGCCTTACTAATATGAGAAAATTGTATAAAATAACAAATTATTAATTCAAATTAAATATTATAACCACAGTTTGATTTAATTATAACTCGTAGCAAACTGTTGCCATTCGCCTCTCTCGCTGAAATTCTCGCTCGCCACTCTCGTTCTCTCGCTGGCAGTCTCTCCCTCGCTTCTCTCACTTTTATACAAACACAAATGTATAAAATGCGTTTGTGTTTGTATAAAGTGATGAGAGAAAACTGTATATATACATATCTTTTTGTTCGCCTCTCTCCCCAGAGAATCTCGCTCGCCACTCTCCCAGATCTTGCTCGCCAAGCTCAATTATACAAACACAAATGTATAAATTGCGTTTGTGTTTGTATAAAGCGAGAGAAAATTGTATATACAAATACAAATACAAATTCATATATTTTCGTCCTATACACTTATAATTATACAAATACAGATCTTACCCTGTGCAATTTTCTTTTATCTTTCTCTCTTTCTCGCTTTATACAAACACAAATTATACAATTGATTCTTTTGTATATGTATACCGAAACATATTATACAATTGATTCTTTTTGTATATGTATACCGAAATATACATATTAATAGCCATAGCAAACATAAATTTTGCTATGGAGCGCAATTATACAAACTATAACTATAGCATACAAATATGATTTTTATGTTTGCTAAACCTAAAATTTACTCTAATAATATAGAGGATTACAATACAAGTTATGAATGGAAGTAGAATTGAAAGGAGCATGCTAATTACTAGATGCGTTAAAGGCGGAAAACAGAAAGCAAGCACTACTCTGAATTTTTACTTAGAACCTCTCAATTCAATCAACCAGCAACATATAATTGGGATCTCGGGAGAGTAATGTGTACGTAGACCTTTTTGTGCCTTAGGCTAGCGATGCATATCTGAAATTTATTTGCAGAAAGCTTGAGAGCATAATTACTATAAAAATGATTTATTAACTAATAAGCTACCGATTAACAGATATCACTAAGACAACAACTGTGTCTCTGTTCCAAACAAGCTGGAGATCGACTATATGAATTCTCATTATCTATATCACTAAATATTTTCAAATTTTCTCAGGTTTGTTTGGTCAAATTTTTTTAAAAAGTATTATCTTTAGGAAACACAAGCTGAGGAAAAAATAACTTGTCTAAGATGAGTAGGAAAACAAGTTATACAAAACTACAGCCTACAGGTGTGTTGAAAATATTTTCTAGAAAAATAAATAATATGTTACTTATTTTCTTGTATTTGATATATATGCAAGTAACCAATATTTTCCTCCACACTCTATATGCTATTCTTATTTTGTGTGTGAAATTTCTGACTCTATCACGTAACTGATTGCTACAACATACATGATTATAAATTTAAAAACATAGTAATAGGAGAAAGTTAAAAAGAAGAAAATAAAGCATTAAATTGGAAGTATAACTCACAAATTGAGAAGATGTGGAAGTATATAATCATCACCAGCTTCCTTCAAGTACCCTTCTCTCTCTTCATCTTTCATCCCTTCTACAAAATTCCCAAAAATAATTCCAAAACAAATTGAGAAATACACCACAAATTAACAAAGTACCTTGTGGTATTTGTATTTGATTTATCTTATTATATACTATTCGATTGTTGACAAATATTATTTAGTTGAATTTATATGTATTGTTCAACAAAGTGTTGTTTAAATTTGTAATTTTAACTAAAATTTGCTCCAAATGATCACAATTTAAAATAAAACCTCTAAACACCACCAACGTAACACAAGTGATCTGATTTTAACATACCATAGGAGTAATAAGTTAACTTGAAGCTCATAATTTCCCAAGCTTTCTTGCTGATCTTGTTGAATTTTCTTTGCACTTGTCTCTACACCGGAGCCGCACCATCTTATTCGGATGAATTTTAGTGTCATTATATCTCCAATACTCTCCGGAATCTCCTCCAGATTATACAAACTATCCAGTATTAGTTGCTCGAGCACCGGAAAATTGGCATTTCCTGCTTCCCACCTTTCCAGAGCATAGCTCTCAATCAGATGTAGATATTTTAATTTGTAAAACACAATATCTTCATCTAATTTCCAATATGTTCCAACGAATGCACGTTCCCCTTTGAGCACCTCAAGATTGGGTAAATTAGCCAGCAATTTCACATCTTCCCATGGTATACAAGTACCAAATAATTTCAACTTGTTGAGATTAGGAAGAGAAATATCTCTAGAGATAATCATCGGAGGAAAGGTTTCTCCTGTTTCTATGTGTAGTGTCTCCAGATCCTGTAAAATACTGAGAGAATCAAGAATAGCAGGCCAATCAGGATGCACAGAATTCTCTAAAATCTTTAGCCTTTTTAGATTGGGACTTCTTCTTATGATTTCCGCAGCAAAAGGAGAGCTATAGAGATTAAGTGTTTGCAAGTTATTCAGAAGGCACAAAGTTTGTTCTGCTTCAGCAGGATTTGATATATATAGTGGCCAACCAATATCCACATGTCTTATCTCAGACATTCTCCAGATATCTACTTGCGTTACCCACTTATCCACTAGTACGAAAGTTTGAAGAATTATGGTCTGTAGATTTCTCAATTTGTCTAGTGAAAAACCTTTGTCAGTTCTTGCAGCAACATATCTCAAATGTACAAGCTCAGGTATTATACTAGAGAAATCGTACAGAACTGGTAACACATACAATACCTTAAGCAACTTGAACTCTGAAATAATGGAATACATCTCTTTTGGAAAAGCTACACCAAATGAAATAAAGGTACGGACTATACCGCTACTATGTCGCGGAGGATAATCATACTTCTCTTCATAGTTAGACAGCACGATCACTCGACGTTGATCATCTATGGCTTCGAGAACATTCCCATTCATGACATGCACAACATTTTCAGTATGAGCTTCACTTAGGCATAGTTGCCGAAGAAGATCGTGAATTTTGCAAGTTCTCATCCTTCCGTTAGCCCTCTGTTTACCAGTCAAAATTAGACTTCTATCTATTAACTCTTGTAGATACTCCTCTGCCACCACTTCTAATCTTTTATTGTTTCTTGCCTTTACGAATTGCTCAGCAATCCATAGCTTAATCAACTTGGAAACATCAATCTCTCCGTCTTCTGGAAAACCTCCAACATAGAGAAAACAAGCCTTCAAATATTGGGGCAAATAATTGTAGCTCAGAGAAAGAATTGATTGGCACCGTTTGGACACCGTACCAAAGAATGAGTTCAGATTTTCCTCAACCTTCTTCCAATTATCATGTGTTGGGTCCATTTTTCCAAGAATTCCAGCAACAACAACAACCGAGAGGGGTAATCCTTGACATCGTTTTACAATATGCTTCCCGGTTTTTTCTAAGAGAGGAGGACACGGATCGTTTTTGAATAATTTTTCGGTGAATAGATTCCAACTATCTTCTAGACTTAGAAAAGACTTACTATGAGGCGGAAAATCAGGACATCTGACATAATCAGCAACATACTTGAACCGAGTGGTTAATAGAATTCGGCTTCTATTGTCATCATTTGGAAATGTTCTTTGCATTTGGTCCCAAGCCTTTGTACTCCAAATATCATCTATGACAATTAGAAATCTCCTACCCTTAAGACCTCTATACACAATCTCCATTAGTTCATCGTCGCTTGTTTCTTTCTTGCTTCCAGTAATTGAAGAGACAAGTTCAAGAAGCATTTGTCTCTCATTGTATTCTTGAGAGATAGTGACCCATGCTTGTTTATCAAATCGAGAACGAATACATGAATTATCATAAACTTTTCTGGCAAGAGTTGTCTTACCTATACCGCCCATACCAAAAACTGGTATGACAGTTAACTCCTCTGTTTGTGAAGTGAGACGATCAAGTATGACGTTGAAGTCATCCTCCATCCCAACAATAGTATTTTCCTCGATTGTACTTTTTTCTAGTGAGGAGGAAATACTTGCTAATTCTGCAGATTTGCTTCCATGGTTGTTAAACTCGATCAACATCACCTCTTTGTTGAGAAAATAAACTTGTTCTTCCACTTTCAACAATTCTTCATAAAAGGATGTACAAGCCTTTTGCCGCGTGTCCTCGCGATCTGCTAGAATGATCCTTCTTAGACTTGAATCAACTCTATCTTCTGCTTTGTATACTACATTTCTGATCCTCTTTTCTATAACCTTGAAATTGAAAATCGATAAATTAATTATTATTAAAAAGAATATATAACATCAATGAATTACATATATACCTTAAGAGTTTCAATATCCTTTGTGGTAGTATCGTCGAGGAAATCTTGCAGAGCAGAAAGAGTTTGACAGAGAGATTGAAGATGTTGTTGTGTACAACATCGACAAACCAAAGATTGATTAGGTTTCAAGAGTTGGTTCAGTGTATAGATAAGTGAAGAAATAGCAGCATAAGCCATTTCTCTTGCAGGGCAGAAAGAGTCAATAGAGAGGATAACAATTATTGCAATTTGCAGATTTAATGACTCTGCTATGTTATTATTAGGCTAAGAGGTTTTGTCCAAATGATTTACTTTTTCTAAATGGGGGACAAAGACTAGTGTACTTACTTTGTATCATTTGTTTAATTACAAGAGATGATGGATTTCCATTGACAAATGAGAACACAATCAAATACAACAAGAAAATCGAATTATTTCACTTAATTAATACTACTATAGATATAGATACGAGATGCTCAATGGGGCATCTCTTTTTTGTATTATATATAATAAATTGTGAGATAAGGTGTAGTGCACTAAACTTTTACTATCATTATCTTTAATTAAGCAATTGATGGATTGCTAATGGTTATTGTTGACAAATGATGGCACAATGCAGCCAGTTTATAATCATAAATAAAGAATAAAATAATAATTTTATTAGGTACTAAAACTTATAACAAAACAAACAAAGCAATGTACTTAATAAGAATCAGGTGAGTAGATGATGATTCTCTTTTTATCTCATTTCATCCCAATTAATTTTTTGACGAGCCAATAACCTGCTTAGTTACTAACTCAATCTATTTTAACATGTTCAAATTCAACTTTACCCGCGCATTTTCATCATCATTTATGATTACAAGGCCATTGACAAGATGGTGGCTTTAGTATGACACAAAACACCCGTACCATTATTTTCAGTACAATAGAAAGCCTAATATCGAGCATAAACAGTGTACTCATATATGAGGCGACGCATCACGCATGCCTGACAACCAGGGGCGGAGCTACCCTTGCTCGAGGGGTGTCAAGCGACACCCCTTCATCGGAAAATTACGTTGTATAGGTAAGTCAAATTCTGATTTTATACCTATATATATTAGAATTGACACTCCTGAACCAAGTTGAAGTGTTGGTTCAGCGGTTCAGGGGCTACAAAGTTCCGCCTTGTCATTGACCTAGGCGTTGGGAGTTCGAACCTTACTGAAGTCTATTTTTTTTTTAAAGGCTTTCAGCCTCTTTTTTTTAACTTTTTAGACAACTGTAACTTTTTTGTCTTTAGTTTTTAGACAGCTAAACGTTTTTTTCCTCCAATTTTTAAACCATTGACTTAAATTAAGTTTACTTTAATATTTTATTTTTTTAAAAGAAATAAAATACACTTTAGAAAAAGATGTATTTATTAATATTTCTAATGCTACTATTGTAAAAACATTTCAAAAGATGAAATTGCGTCGAGTACGGTTGTAATAATGTAATTATGTTTTGCTTTTATTAGTAAAATTTATTTTGTTGAATTTTTTGTGTGCATACTACTTTATATTTTGACACCCCTCAATCTAAATCCTGGCTCCGCCACTGCTGATAATTGAACTGAACACACCACTATAACTTGGGACAATCACGTATCGTGGTGGAGTTAAAATTTTTGATAGAAAAAAAGTAGGAGTATTAGAATATAAAGAAGTAAATTTACGAAAAATTTAAGATCAAGATGTCAGTATATAAAATACACACATAAATAAAATATATATTTTCATCTAACTACATAACGTAATTTCTAAAAAGAGGTGTCAAATATAGGTGACTGACCCATGTTATATATAAATTTCTATAAGTTTAATTGTTATTCGAGATTGAAGTTACAAAATGTTTAAGCTCCAATATTTCAAATTTTTTTTTCCTGAAGTTTGGCATGACATTTTTGAACTAATCTGACTAATCTGACAGTCCCAAACTTCAAAATTGTGTATATAAAAATTGAATTATCAAGCCTAGCTTCAGTAAGTCAGACCAATTCACATATATTATTGTCCTGCAAATTTCTTAGTAATTTTTCTTTTTTAAAAAAAGGACAAATTACTTAACTACACTCCTTTACTTACCTTAATATCCATTTATCCCTATTTATTTCAAAAATCCCTTATTTACCTATGTATCCTGCATGTATCCCGTACACAACGCTATGTATCCCGCTATGTGGAATGTATCAAACGCTATGCATCCCGTGCACAACGCTATGTATCCCGCCATGTGGAATGTATCAAACCTAATGTATCCCGTGCACAACGCTATGTATCCCACTATGCGGATTGTATCAAACACTAATAGAAAAGAGTAAATTACATGGGGAAAATTTTTGCAGGTAATACTTGCAAATTTTCTTGCAAAATTTTTAAATTCCTCAATATTAGAATATATTACCTGTGAAACTTATATTCCCAACAAATTTCGCAGCTAAAGTTGATACCATTTTGCACTAAATTAATTCTTGCAAAATTACTTAGGGAAATATATCCGCAGGAACAATATCTCTAGCTAAATCCCTAGGTACATGGACCAATTTTTTTTAAAAAAAATCCTTTTAATCTGTAGGAAAATTCCAGATTGTCTAAAGAATTATTTATGGGGATTTACCTAGACATTTTATTACCTTGAGAAATAATTGGGAATTTAGGAATTATTAGACCAAAATTTAGGAATGAGAAATAATTGGGAATTTAGGAATGAGAAATAATTTACCTAGACATTCCTAAATTACTTATTACAAAAATAATAAGTAAGTCATACGGAGTATATCTTTTAGATGATTAAATTTTTTTACACTTATATTTTTATTTTTTTTGGGATAATAGACCAATTAAAAACTCAATTAAAATTTTAAGAATTGGAAAGTGATTGTAAGACCCATTATACTCATTTTCCTTCTCTCTAACTCACTTTACACTGAAGCTTCTCTCCAAAACCCATTAAAGCTTCTCTCCAAAACTTACATGCAGAAGCAATGGTGGAAACGATATGATTTTCCAAAGCTCCAATCGGTGTAGCTCCAAGTTCCAAGCTCATTCAAAGTTCATCTCCAAGCTCATCTCAAAACTCTCCAAGCAGACCTCATGCTTCTCTTCAAGCAGATTTTTCCGAAGTAAAGGACTATAGATCGGAAGATTTTCTTGCTAATCTACCCAAAAATCGAGGTTAATCTACAAATTTCAATCTCTGTGAAGTTAATCTGTAAATTTTTGTTTACTGATTTTGTTTGGATGAAAATCGAGTGAAGTTTTCTTGCAAATCAAATTTGTCGCTTAAATACTTGGCCAATGATTGTTGCGGTGTTAAGTTTAGCTCCTTTTTCGTTTTCATTAGCTGTATTTCTTCTTAGGTGCTTGTTATGTTGTTAGTTTTTTGTTTATGATAGCGATGTTTGGATCAACTGTGCACACTTCAGGTAATCGTCAAATAGATTGCTACAGCCCACACCCATACATATAGGTGTTGGTTGGTGGGTAAACTTGCCACCAATATTGGAGAAGATGAGTGCATGTCCTTATTATGTTTCTTCTCTATAGATTATTGAATTTTAATATCCTACAAATGATGTTTGTTCTAGCATCTCGACTATTACTTTAACTCAACTGCTCCTTTAATTTGGTCACTTG
>JAJOOH010022059.1:0-15779 GCA_029582605.1 Solanum gracilifrons | reverse complement strand
ATTGGTATTTTGGTAATTAGCATGTGCATACCAAGCCGGGTACGAACTCTGTTTAGGTCGAGAACGACCTTGGTATGATAAGAATTTCCTTAGGGTCTTCTTCCCCTCATAAGAGATAGAAGACACATCTTTTCTTTTCTTCTTCAACAATCCGGAGGATCCGGGCGAGGTAGCAATACGAGCAATCTTCCAGGTTCTTAGTACATCTTCGATAGTCTCACCTACTTTGACTATCTCAGTAAACTTTGCTCCAACGAGAAACATAATTCTATCATAATATTCGGGCTCTTGAACCCGCACAAATACTTCGACAATTTCCTTCTCAAACATAGGAGGCCGAACTCTAGTTGCCTCCTTTCTCCATCTGTATACAAATTCTCTGTAACTTTCATTGGATTTCTGCTTCATTTTTTCCAAAGAATCACGATCATGAACGATCTCTACATTGTAGGCGAATCGTTCGATGAAGTCTTTAGTCAGAGCATTCCAACTAGGCCACTGTCTTGTTTCATGCGATGTAAACCATTTCAGAGTCTCTCCACTCAAACTTCGGCTATAAAGCCGCATTAATAAAGTTTCATCTCTTCCAACCCCCATGAGCTGGTCACAGTAGGCCCTCAAGCGTGCTAAGGGGTTCCCTATTCCTCCGAAAACGTCAAATTTTGGCACCTTGAACCCTTTCGGGAGGTCCAAATTTGGATGAATGCATAGATCCTCATAACTCAAACCGGCGACTTCAGGAATACATTGCAACTCTTTCATGGCCTTTCGGATCTCTTCCTTCATGTCTAGCTTGGCGGCCTCTTCATTTGACCTCCACTCTCTCTCGCTCCTCATAGTGGTCGAGCTCAGAACCATTGGCGTCATGCTTATTGGGGATCGGGATTTGAAAAGTGGCCTTTTGACGTAGGGGTAGAGCAATTGAGGGACTTTGGGCATTTTGAGTGGCTTGGTAGTTTTGGGGGAAATTATGGGGGTTGGTATGTGGATTTTGGTAACGGAGGGAAGTTCGCGGTTGGTAACGTTTTGGTTTTGAGGGGGTGGACCAGTTTGGAGGTTGGCATTTTGGGGAGGAAATGGCACTTGGAGGTTGGTATTTTGAGGAGGGGGTGGTGTCTGATAAGAGGCATAGGCATAATGAGGATTTTGGGTGGTTATGTCGATGATTGAGGGATTCTGAGCAGGACTGGAGGGTGGATTTTGAGCCTGTTCTGCGTTCGAAGGAGGAAAGTGAAGTGGAGGCCTTCCGTCTGCTGGAGCATTCAAAGAAAAACCCAGATTAGACATATCTTGCCTTCTCTGCATTTCGACCCTCATCTCGGTGATCTACTACATCAACTAGTTGGTTCTGATCAGCAATGATGGGCTGAGCCACGACAACATCGATAAAGCCAATCTCTTCATTGTTATCACCCATTGTTGACTTTTCCTTCCGAGAAATTTGACTGGGGAAGGAATCTATAGGCCTTTTTTATCTTGTAAAATAGGGGTGTTCAGTCAGCTTATCAACACAGATCAGTTCTCACTACCTGTAGAAGAAAACAACTCAAAGGAAAATCTGTGAGTTTTGATTTAGGACAAATAATGCAAAATATCACATAGAAAGCATATAAAGACATAAAAGTTGCTTCGTTTGAGAACACGTTAACCCACGAGTAATATGGGCTGATTTTTTGAACAAACAGGAATTTGCTAATTTTATTTTGAGGCTAGTGACTCGGAGAGGTTAAATTGCGTTGAGCTAAGGTCTTCTTGCTGCATCTCTCGGCATCTGTTGGTACTTGAAAGGCTGCCTACGTATCTCAGAAGGAGAATTCAGGCCCTACGTAGTTCGAATACAAAGGAAAATTTCATTTTTATTCATTCATTTTTGGTGATTACAAGGAAAGTTAAAAACAGATAATAAAGCTCTTAAAAGATAGATGATGCCTTCATCAAAGCTTCTTCTTTCGATTGTCGCATTAATCACGGGGGGTAAACTCATATGCTTCGAGGGTGATTTTCTCATTCCCTTCTTTCCACCGTCCCTGGAGAGGGGGCCTATAAACAATTTTCTCCCAAGTATCTTTTTCAGTAGCTCCAAGGTGAGTTTCTTCGGGATCACTATTGGCTTCTTCATTGAAGAAAGAGCATTTTCCGCGTATTTTCTGAAATCTTATGGTTATATCATTGTTGAAGACATCATGTTCCTTCCGCATAGCAACCGTTTCCTCATTCATGATAGCATTTATTGCCATCTTAGCCGCTAACTCCGCGTCTAGTGCTGCACTTTTGGCTTGCGCAACTGCGATAGCTAGTTCCACTTCTATTCTTCTTCTTCCCATCTCTCGAATCTCTTGTTTGAATCGACACAGTTTCATCCCTAAATCCTCCTCAGTCGTCTTCACCTCGACATTCTTACCTTTTTTCATCTTAGCAGCAATTTTACCTTTCCTGAGATGATAAAGTAATGTTTTAGGATTTGGTAATAAGATTTTATTTCTGGTTGAGAAACTCAAAACTCCTGGAATTTTGGTCGGACATTTGATAGTGACTTGTATTTGGTATTGTAGGGACTTTCATAATTTTTTTGAAAAGGAGTGGGCTAATAATATCCTCATTCAAAGCAACAATATCACATAAACATATATCGCACGTCCTAAACAAGTAGGGGGCCCTTTTGTGCCAAGGGTAGGCCTAGAGTATTTGAAAGATGTATGTGTAGAATTGAACAATTTTGTTACCCCAAAGCAAATTTCACATATAAAATGATATTCGAAAAAGCGAAAATAAGCAGGGGGAAGTAGGGAATAAACGGGAAACACAAAAGAAAAGGCCCACGCAGGGGTCATTTGAAAAGAGTACCAAAATACAAGAAAGGCAAGCCCACGTAGGGGCAAATAACAACAAGTACACATAGCAAAAACTCACGCAGGGGCGAAGTACACTAAGATGTCCCAGATGACCTTGCTTCTAATCTGATCTTCTTGTTCTATGCCATGAGATGTTGAAGCTTATATTGAATCATTAGCAAGTATCCTTCGCTCCGGCGGCCTTTCTCTTTCAGTCTTCGAGACACATTCCGCTTTTCTTATCTCCAATCCATAAGTTGAGCTCTCTCAAATCGCTTCTCAAGCTTTCTAATTCGTGAGTTACGCTCTCGAGGGCGTACTTATCCTCTTCTTGCTTTGGACTATTTGTCCTCCAGCCTGCGGTAAATGTTCAGAACTGAGAAAGAGATACCTTGTAGCCTTTCAACCAAGTTTTGTAGGTCTAATCGTATCCCTCATTAAATCAATCTACGGCAATAGTGTCCTTGTTCATTCACATTGCTCTTTTCCATTCTCTCAGCATCTCTGAAGCCTCAGGCACTCTATCATCCCCGATGTCGAACACATAGATACAATAGTATGCTTCTGGGGGTGTAGTTTGTCTTCTTCTGAACTGCCTCAGGACCCGGATGGGCGCATACGGGCGAATACCTCGATTACATGTTAGAGGAAGCACAAGTTGGTTGGAGCCCCGTACTATGACATCTTTCGAGATGAAACGGTTGAACATCCACTGAATATTTTCTTCTCTCAACTCAGAGAAAATTTGAGCCCATCTTTCTCTGGTTCTCCTTTTTACTAAGTCTGCCAGAACAACATGTCATTCAAACTCTTAAGAACATTATGCTCATCGAGGGTATGGAGTTCTTGAGTTCGATGTCTCTTCACCAAGTGACTTATTATCCACCATTGGAGGAGGAGATTAGAGCCCTGAAAGTAACGACGTCCTTCCTTACACCTACTCAGAGCACGGTACATGTCGGAAAGGATGAAAGGCGCGATAAGATAATACTTCACTTGCCCTTAGTTTAGATGCCCGTGGAACATAGTGTGCGTAAGCATTATAACTAGGGTGTTGATACAGAGGCTCGACCTGTGTGGGAAAACCATGGTGCCTAATAGTGCGATAGTAAATGCCAAAGGTCTGATCCCGTCCCATTATCTGAAAGTGACTCTGAACTCTAGGTTGTAATTCGCATAGAAGCTCGCATGCCCGAATCTGACATAGAGATCCATAAAAGAAACACTAGAACCTTCATCCCAGTAGGCGCAATCCTTTCTTAATCCGAGCCAGTTTACAATATCCTCGAGGGTAGGCTTGTTAGAGATTAGGATATTTTCCCGTTTTCTCACTCTTCCTTCAAGCCCTGTACCAACTGTGTCTATTCCGTCCCGAATTTCCTCAATTGTCAGGGTGATTTCCATGATTCCAAATCGGAACACCATTTTCTCGTTGTCCCAATAACCTGTGAGAACTTCAATCAGCTCGGGCCACCCGACCATATTGATGAGTTCTGTTAGGGCCCCTATATATTTCTTGAGGGCCCTTTTGTGAATCGTAGTGAGGTCGTTGTACCACATCTTGAGTAAAATTGGGGCTTCCACTACCATGACGCATTTAGAAAATCGATTCATACCTACAAAATAAAGCACGGTTAAGATTCCTTCCCCCAAATAGGCAACAATCAGGTTTCCACATATACATCTTTCAAATGTCAAATAATATGATATGTCGTTAGGTCGTGGACCTTGGACATGATTTTTGGCGATTTTACCAATGGACTTAATACACCTTGGGTATTAAGACGTCTTAGGCTAATGCTTAGATTTGGATTTGGTTTCACTCTACTCTAGGCTGGCTAGAATTGGTTTAGAAATGACGGTTACCCGAGTCGGACAGATAACAAGGTGAAGTCTAATAAACAACGTTGGATGACACAAGCCAACTATTCGTTTATCACTTCCAAAGAATTTCAACTCATTTTTTCTGAAGGACAGCCGTGGTAAGTCATGTAACCGTCTTTTTTTTCTAATGCAATCTATTTGTCGTTTGGCGATATCGGGTACCATGAATGCCACAATTCAATTAATGTGATAGATAAAGCTAGTAGACAGTTAAAATATGTAGCCAAATATCTTAATCTTAAGGTTAGAACCATTCAATTCACCAGCAGAGTCGTCATTCTATTTTATCAAGAAAATATATTTAGATTGATTTTAAGAGTCGCCACTTAATTTTTAAGAAAAATCAAGAAATACTACTTTTTCAAAAGATTAAACAGAAATCTAATGAAAAATAATTAAGGGGGTTCGGGGTTCTTATTAGTGTTTCGAAAAGGGTTTGAAAGCACCCGAATTGACCGCTAATACGCGTGCCTGCCTTTGCTACTGATATCGTACAATGGAAAGGGACGTCGAGGATGAGGACAAGATCGCAGCGTACTCTCTCTGTTCCTCGTTGTTTTGTCGCGTGAAGAGACGTTGGGACTATGTTGTTGTTTCACGCGTCTGGACTGCTGGGAATTGCTGTTGTTCGCTACTTCTCCTATTTTGGAATCACTGTGTTAGCGTGGGATTAGAAGGGAAGAGGGGATGGGTTGCCGGGTTATTTGGAAATTGTAAAGGGGCCTGGGTCGGCTGGAATTAATTTTGGGTTAAGAAATGGGTGGACTGCTGGAAAGGTTGGAGGAAAAGGGGAAAATTGGGCCGATTTTTGGGTTATTTGGTGGGCTGTTGATAAAAGGTTAGGAATTTAAGAGTGGGCTTGGGTTATGAATTGAGTTGTTGAATTGGGTCTTGAAAATAAGGCAAAGAATATGGTCAATTCGAATTAAGAAAATAGCCACATGAATGGCAATTTCAACCAAATTGGTGCAATTAGATGAATTCGGCCTAAAATAAAAATAAGAGGAATTATATTAATTAATTAACGAGCTTCTTAATTCTAAAAAAAATAAAATGATTAACTTAATTAAACTAACTAATTCACAAATATAAAATATAACTTAACTAAGCCAATTACTAAAATATTTGAACAAAACAAAATCTTTTTGAGATGATTTTTGAAAATTTATAAAATGTACTAATTATATATAAAACTATATAAGGAAACATATTTATTATTTAGAAATTATAAAAGCGACTAAATTTACTTTAAAATTACTTGAAAAATATTTTGAATGCTATAAACTGATTATTTCAATTTGTTCAAAATTTAAGAGGCTCGGTGATTAATCTATATTGTGGAGGTTCAAAATTGGGTGTCAACAAGTACATACATACTTTATTTTGTTGGTATATATTTTAATTTTTAAAGTTACAACCCGAACCCTATTTTCGTAGAAGATACATTTTGTTAAAACCTAAAGCTTTGTTTTACGTATGTACTTTTTTTTTAAGTCTATTTTGTTGGTATCATAGATTTTGAATTTACTAGGCAAAAAGTCTAATTTTTTTAGAAGATGCATCTTTACGAGACTTAAACTCTAATTTTATTAGTTGTTGGTATTTTTAGATTTTAAATTTACTAGACTTAAACTCTAATATTTTTGGGGGGTTTATTTCAAGTGTTTGTGAGCTTCATTTTTTTTTTCTTTCACCCTCACTTCTTTCCGTTTGCCCATGAATTTCATGATATGTGAAAAATGAGAGTAGTATTTGAAATTGAATAGTGTATTAGAAAATTAAACCTGTGTTTGAAACTTGCATTCTACTTTAGATTTGTTGAAGTTTTGTGAGGAAAAAGAAATTATTTACTTGAAAATGTGGTTCAACAAGTTTTTCAATTTTAAAAAACTCTACTTGAAGTTGGAATGAAAAATTGATATATTATTAGACAAATTTTGTTAGTGATTACCCGACTTAAGATAATTTAATTTTTAAAAATCCTTACCATTTGAATTAATTATAAAAATCATATTTTTCCTCTCTCTCTTAACATCTAGATACATCACTTCACCTCTTTCAAGTACATTACATCTTTATTCCTGTATAATATATCTGGCAAATATGTTATTGTTGATACATATCCCCAACTATTTCAAACCTAAATCAGTATGAATACAGTTTATAGTTAGGTATCTGATACGTAACTTATGTATTGTTTGTCATGTATTAGCCGAGAGACAATGTATCCGCAATCTGAAAAGTTCAAAATTATTGTAATTTGAGAAACTTTCAAGATAGGATTATTGGGATTTCGAGAAAAACTATCAAAACCTTCTCTTGATAGCAATTATCTGATAAAAAAACATACCAAAAAAACAATTTGGGCGCTAATTACATTCTTCTTTGGAAGTTTTTTAAATTACAATAATTTTGAATATTTATGAACTCGCGGATACATTACTCGTTCGTTCGATACATAGCAAACAATACATAAGTTTTTGTATAAGAAATATAAGTTATATATCAGATACACTATTATAAACCAGATTCATATTGATTTCAATTTGAAATAATTGAGATTATGTATCAACAATAGCATTTGTCCCAGATATATTGTATACAAACAAAGTTGTAATGTATCAAATAGAGGTGGAGTGATGTATCCAGATGTTAAGAGAGAAAATGAAAAAAGAAGATTTTTTTTAACTAATTCAAATGATAGGATTTTCTTAGAGATTATGCTATCTTAAGTCGTGTAATTACATAATTTTATCATTACTTTAACACATTATTAACACCAAATTGAGAATACCCAAAAACCAAATAAAAGAAAAAAAAACATAAAAATTCTCAAGCCTTTTCTCTACAACATAGAAGGCTATGAACAGTATTTTCTTAATATTTTATATCTTTATGTGGCTTTAAAAAATTAATGTGGAATTTTATGTGTTTTCGTTTGTACTACACATTTATTGGATGCGAAAAGAGCTTTGGAATTTAAGTTTTATTGGGTTTAAGTGTTCAATTGACAAAATAATGGAAAAAACTTGCCCACACCGGATATATACACCAAACTAATGCAATTTTCATTATTACGTGATTTAATGAAGTAAAATACATGTTAATTAATTATGGTTAAGTAAAATGAACTATAAATTTAAACACATGGCATGCATGTATTGGCTTGGTGTATGCACCCGGTGCGGGTAAGTTTTATCCCAAAATATTGAGTTGAAGGGTCTAAGTGACAATTCAAATCAAGGATATATAAGAGTCTCCCGGGTCATATGCCTTTTTAAAAAGTTATACTTTTTCAAGACCTAAATCCTAATTTTATTAGTACATACATTTTTAAAAGTTTATTTTGTTGGTATATATTTTAGTTTTTGAAGTTACAACCCGAACCCTATTTTTGTAGAAGATACCTTTTTTTAAAACCTAAAGCTTAGTTTCACGTATGTGCATTTTTTTAAGTTTATTTTGTTGGTATAATAGATTTTGAATTTACTAGACAAAAACTCTAATTTTTTTTAGAAATTGCATCTTTACGAGACTTAAACCCTAATTTCATTAGTACACATATTTTTTCAAATTCCTTTTGTTGGTATTTTAGATTTTAAATTTACTAAACTTAAACTCTATTTATTTTTTTTGGGGTAGGGGGTTGATTTCAAGTGTTTATGAGCTTCATCTTTTTCTTTCACCCTCACTTATTTTCGTAAGCGTTTGCACATGAATTTGATGATATGTGAAAAATTAGAATAGTATTTATTGAATAGTGTATTAGAAAATTAAAGTTGTGTTTGAAACTTGCATTTTACTTTAGATTTGTTGAAATTTTGTGAGGAAAAAGAAATTATTTACTTGAAAATGTGGTTCAACAAGTTTTTCAAATTTAAAAAACTCAGCTTGAAGTTGGAATGAAAAATTGACGTATTATTTAGACAAATATTTTTAGTGATCACACAATTTAAGATAATAGAATTTCTAAAAATTCTTACCATTTGAATTAATTACAAAAATCCTATTTTTCCTTCTGTCTCTTAACATCCGAATACATCACTTTACCTCTATCAGGTACATTACATCTTTATTCGTGTATAATATATATGACAGAAATGTTATTGTTGATACATAATCTCAATTATTTCAAATCTAAATCAATATGAATCTAGCTAGTTTATAGTTAGGTATCTGATACATAATTTATATATCTGATACGTAACTTATGTATTGTTTGTCATGTATCAGCCGAGGGGCAATGTATCCGCAAATTCTGAAAAATTCAAAATTATTGTCAATTGGGAAACTTTCAAGATAGGATGTAATTAGTGCCCAAATTATTGGAGTTTTGAGAAAAACTATCAAAACCTTCTCTTGATAGCAATTATCTAATAAAAAAAGGATGATACCAAAAAATAATTTGGACGCTAATTACATTCTTCTTTGGAAGCTTTTTAAATTACAATAATTTTGAATATTTACGAACTCGCGGATACATTGCTCGTTCGTTCGATACATCGCAAACGATACATAAATTTTGTATCAGATATATAAGTTATTTATCTGATACACTACTATAAACCAGATTCATACTGATTTCAGTTTGAAATAATTGGATTATGTATCAACAATAATATTTGTCCCAGATACATTGTACATAAACAAAATTGTAATGTATCAGATAGAGGTGGAGTGATGTATTCGGATGTTAAGAGAGAAAATGAAAAAGACGATTTTTTTTAACTAATTCAAATGGTAGGAATTTTTAAAAATTACGCTATCTTAAATCGTGTAATTACATAATTTTCTCATTACTTTAACACATTATAAACACCAAATTTAGAATACCCAAAAACCAAATAAAAGAAAAAAAAACATAAAAAACTCTCAAGCCTTTTCTCTACAACATAGAAGGCTATGAACATTATTTTCTTAATATATAATATATTTATGTGGCTTTAAAAAATTAACGTGAAATTTTATGTGTTGCCGTTTGTGCTACATTATTGGATGCGAAAAGATCTTTAAAATTTGAATTTTATTGGGTTTAAGTGTTCAGTTGACAAAATAATGAGTTGAAGGGTCTAGGTGACAATTCAAGTCAAGTATATATAAAAATCTCCCAGGTCATTACACCTTTTTAAAAAGTTATACTTTTTCTAGACCTAAATTCTATTTTTATTCGTATATACATTTTTTCAAGTTTATTTTGTTGGTATATATTTTATTTTTTGAAGTTACAACCCAAACCCTATTTTTGTAGAAGATACATTTTTTTAAAACCTGAAGCATAATTTCACGTACGTACATTTTTTTAAGTCTATTTTGTTGGTGTCATAGATTTTGAATTTACTAGACAAAAACTTTATTTTTTTAGAAGTTGCATCTTTACGAGACCTAAATCCTAATTTTATTAGTACACATATATTTTCAAATTCATTTTGTTGGTATTTTAGATTTTAAATTTACTAAACCTAAACTCTAATTTTATTTTAGAAGCTTCATCTTTTCAAAACATAAATCCTAATTTTATTAGTAAACACATTTTTTCAAGTTCATTTTTGTTTGTATTTTAGGTATTAAGGTTACAAGATTTGAACCTTTAAGTTTTTAGAAGATACATATTAGTTTTTTCAAAACCTAATTCCTAATTTTATTAGTACGTACATTTCTTTTCAAGTTTATTTTATTGGTATTTTAAGTCTTGAAGTTACAAGACCCAAATCCTAATTTCTAATAAATCTTAATAGAGGAAAAACAAAATAATTGGGTGCGCCATTGTGACATAAGGAATAGCTATAAGTCATCCGTTTATTATCAGATATGCCAAATCAAAAATAAAAAAATTCTCTTCCAAACTTCTCCTCTTCGGTTAATTTCCTTTTTATATTGACCAATAAAAAAGAACAAGAATTTTCACTCCAAAAGAAAACCCATCCTACAGTTTTTCTTTACTATAGTGATCTCTTTTTCTGATTTAAGATCAATTAGTCTTAGTAATTTCTTAAATAAGGTCGTCTCTAAGATTATTCATGATAGGTTAGAAGGATTGCTTCCTAAGTTTATCTCTGTAGAAGTATTACTGAGAATATCCTTCTTGTCCAAGAAATGGTAGTAGATATCAGAAAGAGGAACAAAACAACAAATGCATTGTTTAAACTTGATATAGCTAAAGCTTATGACATGGTGTATTGGGGCCACCTGATGAAATTCTTGGGTAAGATGAGTTTTGAAAAACTTTTTATTAACAAAATATAGAGATTGGTGACCAACAATTGGTATTTATTTAATGTTGATAAATGGACAAGCCTGTGGATTTTTTCACTGTACTAGGAGAGTCAAGCAATGAGACCCATTATCTCCCTTTTTTTTCACCTTAACTGCTAAGGTTCTTTCTAGGGCTCTGAATAACCTGCATTCAGTTCCTGGTTTCAAAGGGTTTGGTTTGTCTAAGTGCGGTGAGGAGATCAATCACTTAGCCTATGCTGATGACACAATCATTTTTGCTAGTGCTGATAATTTCTCTTTAAAGGTGATTATGAAAACTTTATAAGACTGTGAAAAGCAATATTCTCAAAAAATTAACAAAGAAAAGAGTGTTTTTCTGTGTTCATAACAAGGCTACACATGGGGACATCACAATCATAGAGGAGTGTTCTTGCTTCATTAGAGGCTCCTTCCCTCTTATGTATCTTGGGTGCCCAATTAGGCATGCCAGGAAATGGAAAGCTCATTTTTCTGATCTTATGAAGAAGGTATGAAATAATGTACAAGAATGGAAGGGTAAGCTATTGTCTTTGGGAGGTAAAGTTGTGTTAATTAACAATGTTTTACAAAATGCTTCAATATTTCAATTAGCAGCCCATCATACCTCCTAAATGTGTGATACATGACCTTCACAAAATACTAGATTTATGTGGAACTTTAAGGAGATTGGAAGAAACAAACACTGGGTTGCTTGACCTGAGATCTTCTTACCTAAAAAAGAAGATGGTCTGAATTTTAGGTCTTTGTTTGATGTCTCTAAAGCACTTTTTGCCAAACTGTGATGGGACTTTACAACTAAAAATTTTATGTGGTCACATTTTATGTGAAATAAATATCGTAAAAGAAATAGACCTTAAGAGTGGAATGGAAAGGGGGTTCACAAACTTGGAAACATATGTTAATGGCTAGGATGCTATTGAACAAGAGATTTGATGGCAGCCTAATTGTGGAAATTCTAGCATCATGTTTGATAATTGGACTCAACTTAAAGCTCTACATTATTATCTACCTATTTCTATACAAATAAAGTCATGCAGGAAAATATTAATACACGTAATGGAAGGAGGAAGCTGGGATGAAGCGTTACTACAACACTTATTCCCTGAAGTTGTGGTTGAACACATTAATATCAAGGATGGCAAATTTTCCATCAAGTCAGCATGGAATGTTATGAGGACACCTGGGTGAACAAGAAAAATTTCTGAAGGTCTGGGAGAAAGGAGTTCCTTTCAAGATCTCTTTCTTTCTTCGGAGGTTAATCAAGAGGAGAATTCCTAATCAGCATAGGTATTGAAGAGGGGGTGCATTTCTGTTGTTTTAACCTTATGGATAATGAGAGCTATCAACACCTCTTTGTAGCATGTCCGGCTGGCAAGAAACTGTGGGGAATGTTTGCTAGTGTTGTTGGAGTGGAAGGGCCATTTATACAACTTCAAGACATAATTTATAGGTGATGGAATGCAAATTATGTCCCTAAGTTGAAGCCTCTATTTAATGTTATACCTGGTTTGATCTTCTAGGAAATCTGGAAGAAAATAAATAAACTGAAACGTGGGGAGAAGATGACATTTGATAATATGATGGCTGAAATAGATAGAAATATTCATAGAATAGCTAATGTTAGATACTCTTGGCATAGAAATATCCCAGAAAAGTGGCCATGACTGGTTAGATTCCTAGAGGAGGATAAACCAGGTATTATTTCTAGGGTGATCTATTGGAAGACCCCTAATGCATGTTTCTACAAGTGTAACACAAATAGAGCTTCTAAAGGAAACCCAAGCTGTAGTGTTGATGGTTTTTGTATTAGGGATTGGAAAGATGATTTCATATTTGTTGCATCTCATTTTTTGGGAATTTAAACTAGCCTAGGAGTAGAGGTTATGACATTGGAGAAAGGACTTCACTAATGTTTAGCATATCATTTGATTTATGTAATTATGGAGACTGACTCTCTTGAAGGAGAATAATGTCCCTTGGTGCATTAGTCCTCTCATTAAGAAGATTAGGTGGTTAATGAGGAATGGACATGTGGAGGTGAAGCATGTGTTGAGGGAGGAAAACAAACTGACAGATTTTTTCACTTATATAATTTTGTTTTTTTATAGAAACAGAAGATGAAGTCTTTGAATCATTTTAGGAGGTTGTTCCTAGAGAGGGGAAATTACTGTTAATTCTAGATGCACAACAAGTTCCTAACATTCAAATTACTAAAGTCCAAAACAAATTATTTGTCTTGTTGGGTAAAAAAGGGGCAAAAGCTCATGTTGTTACAAAGAAAATGAGATAAGCAAACGACATCAAGACACTTCCTATATAGAATTGTATGGACCTCTATTTGAAGGAGTTTAGATAGTGGTATTAGCTTTATCAGAGCTTAATCTATCAAATTTGATCAGATTAGGGGATGTACAATTGTGTAAGGTAAGAATTGGGAAAACCAATTACTTATCTGAGAGAGGGTATGAACGAACTGGTTGAGTAATTTCCAGTAGGGGTACATGATGTTAAAACACTATAACAAAATTCACAAATAAGGAGATGAAAATAATAGCTACATTCAACTTACAGGAGATTATCTGAACTAAAACAATTTGAAGAAGTCTTCACGGGACAAGATTACATGATGCTAGTGAGAGGCTTTAGAGTTTGATGTGTAGTCTATCCAAGCTTGGTTTTTTTCCCTTGGATCTGATTCTTGATAAGAAGAGGGCAACTTTCAGTTGTCCTTCCTTTACAATGGTTCCTATGCATACAGAGGCTGAGATTTTCAATAAGGTTCAGAGAAGACGAATGTGAAGGGTCGAAATTCTCTGAGCTTTCTCTGATATCGGAGAAATGAAAGATGAATTTGTTTCATTTTTTATTTAGGACTTAGGTTTATTTCTTTTTTTAATATTTCTGGATTTGATTTTGTTTTAGGCGTTTTGGGACTTGACCTTTTTTGTAATTCATTTTGTTTCTATAAAAGGCCACTTTTGGCCAACTCTAAATTTTAAAAAAAATAAAAAAATTGCTATAACCAAGCCGCTAATGCCCCTACAGTGGTGGCAAATGTGCGAGTTGGATCAAGTTTAAGTGGGTTGAAAATGAATTAACATAAAATGGGTAATAATTCAACTTGTTTATATTTCATATGGATAAAAATAAGTTGGGTAATAAATGAGTTGGGTAAAATATATTTCATCCATATTTACCCATGTTTTCATGAGTAAATAGTACTCTATTTTAGAATTTAATATGGAGAAAATATTTTAATCATTTTTGGGATAAAAAATGTTGAAAATACTTTATTTATTTTTCTTGTATCATAAAAGTAACAACACGTTGGATTGGCTTAAAAAAGTACTCCATATGTTTCACAAAGAATGACTTAGTTTGACTTGGCATTGAGTTTTAAAAAATAAAGAAGACTTTTGAATCTTGTGGTCCTAAATTAAAGTTATGTCAAATGTACAAAATTTCCCTTTAATCTTGTGGCCTTAAAAGATGTCAGGTGAAAAGTTGAAATTAAAATGTTACCAAAAAAAAGAATGAGGTCATTCTTTTTTAAACAGACTAAAAAGGAAAGGAAATCATTCTTTTTTAAACGGAGGGAATAGCTTTTAAGTAAAAAAATAAAAAGTCAAACTTAAATGACTTTTAAGTCAAGAAAATAAAAAGTAAGGGGGACCTACTTTTGATTTTTAACTTTTTTTTAAGTCATTTAAACTTATTTTAAGTTATTTTTAACCTTGTCAAAGACTTTCAAAAGCTAAAAATGACTTAAAAGTTAACTTTTAATCCAATGCAAAAAGACTTTAAATTTGAAATCCGACGTGAGACCTGACTTCCAAATCGGAACCCAGTTCTAAAATCTGACCTGAGACTCGTCTTCCGAATTGGGACCCGACCCAAACTCTTGACTCAGAACTTGACTTCCGACTCGGGGACCTAACCCCGACATTTGGCTTGGGACCCGACATTAGGCTTGGGACCTGACATTCGGAATCAACCCCGACACTTGAACTCGACGATCGATCATGGATCCAAATCCGACACCTCATTTGGACCCGACTTTAAATATTGTCACGCCCCGAGCCAACACCTCGAACGTGGCTGACACTCGAGAACCATTGTTAGCCCAAAGCGAACCCTTGGTCTGGCTTACTTACTCAGCGAAAGACTATAAGCATTATTACAATGATCAAATGCACTTACTTAATTGTTAAATAAAATAACTTAGTGTAACACCCCGTATTCGAAACAGACCAAAAATGCAGATTTTGAGAAGTTTCAGGTGCAACCCACGGTTTCCATCCACGGACCGTAGGTCAGACCATGGCCCGTGCTGGTGGTCCGTGGTTCAACACTGAAACCCCTCCCAGACCCAGCTCAGAAAATTGGCTAAGTCCCGAATCACGGACAGACCCACGGTCCGTAGATCAGACCATGGTCCGTGGTCTGTGTCCGTGGATCGAGACTTTCCTTACCCAGCCTCTGACACAAACTATGGTCGACCAGAACAGACCGTCTTTAGATCCACGGTCCGTAGGTCTGACCGTAGATAAGGGTCAGCAGCCAGTTAACTGAAAATTATTGATGGGTCAACTTCAGATGGTCATAACTTTTAGCACAAAAGGAATTGTGTGTCCCATGACCTATTGTATGATAGATAATTGAATTATCTTTCCAACGCCATCTAGTTTGCTAAAATCCGACCTCCGAGTAAAACGTTATGCTCGTTTTAGTGAAGCCCTGTCGGGCAGACTCGACCTACGGACCCAATCGACGGTCCGTCGATTGAATGACGGCCCGTCAGTCCAGTCCGTC
>JAJOOH010022057.1:0-10024 GCA_029582605.1 Solanum gracilifrons | reverse complement strand
TTTTCACATTTAAGATGAGAGGAAACTGAGATTTCCAAAAGAGTTTTGAGCAGTTTGAGTACCATCTCTTTTAAGAGAATATTTTTGAGTAATAATCTCAAATCAAAGAAAAAAGTTATGTTTTTTTAATATATGAGCCATGAATATTTTGGGAGTAGAATTGAGCACCGATATGGGGACGAGTTTAAGTTCAGATAACTCACGTCTCCATAAACCATATAGTCATCATGCGTGGAAAGGATCATACTTTTTAGACGATTCCTTAGTGATTTTTAGCATAGACTAGTGGATCCACTTAGTTAAGGTGTCCTATATGACGGCAAAGTATAGGACAATTCTGGCAGTGTGGGCATGCCGTTGTATCACCACTTAGGCTCATAGTGGTGATTGTCGGTTAGAGAAACTCCCACAGAGTTATATTATATTCTATTACATATTAATTGAGTTGTTATTGTACTATTCAATACACTGAGTTGTTTTAAAAGCTTTCCATATATTGCATGCGTATTGTTGCCTTATATTGAGTTGAGTATCTTTAGTTGAGTTCCCAAAGTTGAGTATCATATCTTTGAAGTTGAGTATCTAATCATTGAGTTGAGTATCTAATCCTTGCGTTGAGTATCTTATTCTTGAGTTGAGTTGAGTTGAGTGAGTTTGGAAAAAGGTAAGTATGTTTCCTTTTTATCAAGTTCAAGCTTATGTTATACTCTAGAATTCCCCTTACATGCTCGTACATTCCACGTTCTGAGCCATTTGACATGCATCCTTTCATAATGAAGATTCAGGTATTTAGGATCATCAATAGGAGCTTCGTTGATACCACATGGAGTTCGAGTTAGCTATGGTGAGCCTCCTTGCTTCCGGAGGATTTCACTTACTTTTCAATTATATCAGTTGTTAGGAGGTCGTGGGTCTTGTCCTGACTTCCATATTTATCGTTTACAGGTTTCATAAATAGATAGTACAGTTTGAGAAGTCTGTTTCATTTAGTTTGTTAAATGTTTTAAAGACTTAAGTTGCCCATTTTGGGGTGAGTTGAATATATTATATTATTTAGAATTTTCTTTTGAGTTAAAGCTTGAATTTAAGTATTTCATGAATTTTATTATGTTTTAAGCTTTGTATGCTTAAGTTAGTCTTCCGCTTGTAGTCAGCCAGGATGAAAGTTCGCTTGGAGACCATCAATGGTGCTCGAGTGCCGGCCACATCTAGGGTGTAGGCTCGAGTCGTGACATTGAATGAGCTTTTACTATTAGGTATGTTAAGATGTGGGGAACTTGTTTTATTTGACAAATTTTTGGTACAAAATTAAAGAACTTCGTAAGGGATACATTTCATCATTCTTAAGAGCTTAAGGCTACTCATCTATCAACAAAATGTATGAATAAGCGGAAAACAACTCATCTCCCTATAGTAGAAGTAAAACTTCATTATCAATTTTTAGTGAGCTCATTGGGATTGTTGTTTGTTGATTCCCCTCACCTGCACAGGGGAGTGTTAAGCCACAACAAGAACAAAAAGAGTTAGAATTGGGGAAGATGATGTATTTAAAGTATAAGTAACTAAATAATAAAGAAAGATTTGACACTTGGCATTTTTTAATTTGTTTTTGGAAGTAAAAGTTTCCATTCACGTGCTTCATTTGCGTGAAAACAAACATAGGGAGAAAAAGGATTAAAATAGTCCATTTATAAAGGTATTTAAAAGTTTTGTGGGGTAATAGGACACTTGCATAGTTAGAGTGTCTTTTTGAAAATGCGCGACAACTTCAGGTGTTACTTTATGTCTTTTCTCTTATATTATATTTAACTTATCATACAATTAAACTCCAATATATATTCTTATCTCATCCCAAATTCATGAAACACAAGTAATAATGAGTTGAATTGCCTATTTTAATATAATAGTACACATATTATATGAGATTAATATGTTTACAAATATAGCTCAAAATTTTATTTTGTAATATAAATATTATTTACTTTCTTTTTCTTTTTCTTTTGTTTTAAAAAAAAAGATATTGTAAGTATGGATTTCAAAGTACATAATTAATTATTTTTAATAATTAATTGACCTTTAATATTATTGATCAATTATATAATATTTAATTGATTTAAGTTGATATTCGTGATGTGATTTATATATCAATATTTTTGAATATATGTGTTTATAAGTATTTAAAATTGATGACATTATAGCATAAAAAAAATTAAAAAGTTAATTATGACAAAAAATTCTAAAGTATGGAAATTTCTTCTCAATAAACTAATATATATATTTTTTAAATAGTAAGATCATTATTTTAGTTAAATGAGCTTGACGAATTAAATAAGTCTATTATTAAAAAAAGCTTCAATGACATGGCATGCCAACTAGGAGAGAGTGAAACTTTTGAAGTGTTAAGTATATTTAGAAGAAAACAATGATAGTTGAGTGATATTTTGGTCATAAATGCTATTTCAAGGAAAATCCCTAAACTTGGGTGACCATTTAGGGAATTGACTCCTTACATCTTTGTGAACAAGTGTCCAATCAAATAAGTAGCTTGCAATCAATTTACAAGTCATTTTGCAAGCAAATTTCTGCAATTAACAACTTACAAGTAGCTTTCCAAACTATTTATGTTCTTCTATAAATATGAAATTATTTCACTTCATTTGTATTTCAATTTGAAGTTGAATAATATATGAGTCTTTTTCTACATGTCTCTGATATATTTACTTTGTATTCTTTATTTCATGATAGGTAGGGGTGTAAATCGATTGGTTCGGTTTTATGTATTATCGGTTTTTGGTTTTTAAATATGCTAAATCAATAACAAACCAATAAGATATTTTTTACCGGTTTTTGATATATCGATTTTTTCCTTAACGGTTCGATTTTCTATTTTTGGTTTAACCAATAAGAAATTACTTATAAAATAAATATATGGCTTCTCTTAAAAATTGACGCGACTAGACAATACTGTAACTTTACAAATGCTCATAAAATAGAAACAATAATAACTAACATGAAAAAAACTATACAAGTCATTTCCTCCAAAAAAAAATTCAAATAGCATCTTCTCAAAAGCATAATCAGAAGCAACTCATGGCATACACATAGAGTCGGGAAGAATACACGTCACACCATAAGAGTACTAACTTGGACTCCTGCCAATCCAAGTTCACGGCCTCACGCCCAATAGTTAAATAAACAACTGAGAAATCACAACTCAAGGATCCATACTAACAATCCAACTAACGAAATCAATCAAACACCACATAAACCAAAGTTTCACGCCACCTAGAAGTAATGTCTAGGGATACTATGTCATGACCCAGGGTTACACCCTAGATGTAACATGGCATAAAAGACCTCGAGAGGCCTCATACAAGCCACTTAGCATACCATAA
This sequence comes from Solanum gracilifrons, assembly GCA_029582605.1. Classification (NCBI taxonomy): domain Eukaryota; kingdom Viridiplantae; phylum Streptophyta; class Magnoliopsida; order Solanales; family Solanaceae; genus Solanum; species Solanum gracilifrons. The sequence continues at coordinate 6,629 of JAJOOH010022057.1, read as the reverse complement.
CATAAGATAATAGAAAACAACAGAAATTTAAAACATTTTTCAATACAATCGAAGTCTCATAAAACGAAGAGGAAGTCTTTAACATTGTCTCAAACCATCTAATACATTAATGTCTTAGGTACACCGTCCATAAAAATGTCTAAACATAAAGAAAGACATAAAATAACATAGTGGTCAAATCCTCGATGCTATGAGGACTCACCAAATCTCCACTTGCTTGCTCTACTAAGATCCTAGCCATGAGAATGGAAGTCAAGATCTCCGGACCCTACATTTGGTAAGAATGTAGGCAAGAGTATGCGTTAGTACAATAAATTACTAAATATGATGGCTAGCATAAATCTTCAACATAAGCTTACCATAGACATTAGTCAACATAAGACATTTACCAAAATCACAAGAGACAATAACATAAGTCATAAGCATAAGAGATAAAAACATAGTCATAGGCATAATCAATGCATCTAGATCAACATAACATAAGAGAAACACTTCATAAGTAACCTCAAGGCATGCTTGTGCAATGCATGGATAAGACCTCATAATCTCACCCATACTAAGCAAACTACTTTAGATCCTCATTCATACTCATCATATTTTTATCTCAACCTTATCTTATTTCTCATAGACAAGGGAACATTCTCCTTTAGTCAAACATATCAAGAAAGGCAACTATAACAACAATCCAAGCTAAGTATACATCATATAAGCAAATCTCATATTAGAACATACTTACAATACTTCCTTGAAGCAATCTTATTTCATCATATACATGCTACTTAGATTAGGGACTTGTCCCTCATATTCATATTAGTCATGAAAGAGTAACTCTCTACTAGTCCATAGCATAATATCACTCATGAATGGTTACTATTTACCAATTCAAGGCTATCAAGGGAAAAATACCTTACTATGCTAGACCAAGATATCATGGAAGGCATACTATCATGCAAGTCCAAGCTACTCATGGAAGGGTACTATTGCTTAATCCAAGCTATCGTTAAATGATGTGTCCTCTTCAAGTCAAGCTATCATGCAAGCATTCTAGTATGCTAATCCAAGCTACATTGGAAGGGTACGATTTCTCAATCCAAGGCTATCCATGAATCCTACTATCTAAAGCTAACATGCATGATCATATCTTACCAAGCCAAACTATTAATGAAGGGATATTATATCACTACTTCAAGAAAACCTAGTTCATACATAAAGCCTTTGAACACTGACGGGGTACTTCTTGAAGTATGCCTTAGTTCATTATGAAGGCTTATTAGATCATGCGTGAGCAACTATCACCATCTATGATCACTTTTACTCTTAGATTCATTTTAGTCAATTCTTATGAGATATACTTGGGAACCCGGACTCAACTAGCATAAAAGGATCCCATTTGGAAGCCAGACTCAACTTACGTAAAAGCTTCCATCTCATATTCAATATTATAATTATAGACACTTTACTCTCAAAGTGTTCATAAAGCATTTACATTGGATCTATAAGGCATGCATAATCTCCTATACTCATATATAGGTCATGTGGGTAAAGTCCTCCCACAACAACATCACACACAAATCAACATACATATAAGCTTCACTCTTAGAGACTTAACATTCCTAGTTTATCATATTAGGTTTTACCCTCAAAGTTCCATAAATCACCTTCATACAACAAGCCTTACTCTCAAAGCAATACTCCTCATGATTATCATATATGCCTAATTCTCAAGATATTCTAACCACATGCTTCATTAATAAGCAATTCTAATCATCTCATCATATAGACTCAATCTCAACACTACTAATCATGATTCATCATATAAGCTTTACTCTAATCAATTCATGTATATATGCTTTAATCTTAAGCAATTCATATCTAGGTTCCCTAATCTCAAGCAATTCATAAAGTAATTCATCAATCTTAGAAGATCACATCTAATCCCTCAATTCCCCCTTTTATGGCATGAAACCAAACTATATCAATTTCACCTTAGAATCTTAGGTTAATCAAGAATACATGTATAATAATACTAAAAACATGCAATTTCATCATAAACAATCATAAACGATCAGAAACAATCACAATCCACTCTATTGGATCATAACCCATAACATTAGAAGAAACCCTAGATTGACTTGGGGAAATCTTCTTCTAAATGGGGGAAAATATGGGGGCTTCATAGATGAATGAAATCCATGAATGAATAAGCCATCCTACCTTGGTTACAAAGCCAACAAAGCTTGGAACAATGGAGACTTGTCTTGACCTAGCTTGATCCTCTTCTTCTTCTTCACTTTCTAGAGAGAGAATATTTGAGAGGGAATTGGGTTCTTTTTGGTGAGTTGAGTGAATGACTTAAATGAATTAGTTTAGGGTTCTAAATTCTTTATGTAGGTGGTCTAAACTAGGGTAAAATGACACCACTTAATCCCTAATTAATTTTGGAAAGTTCCGTTAAGCCCTCACTTAACTGACCTATTGCCCCACAGCCCCACTACCCCCACCCACGAGACCCCAACCACTGGGCGTGGTTGGACCCACGGCCCATGCTGGTTTGGCATGGTTTGGTTCTACAAGTTGTTGATCTTAGGCATATTTATATGCCTAGGAACCTAATAATACCCATATTTAAGCCAAGTTTGAAATCAATTTGTGTTTGTTTATAGTCGTGTCGAGCCTTTTGGTTGTACATGAGCTAACCAACATGATTAGTTGTGTAGGTAAGCTTGGATGAACAAACGAGCACTAAAATAGGCATTGGGAAGCATGAAAGGTTCCAAGTCAAAAAATAGCAAAAAAGAAGAAAAGAAAATATTGCTAAAGGCGTAGCCGTATCCTCTCCGCGTCACGGAGAGGGATTTTTATTTTGTTCGCTAAAAAGTATTCTGAGGCAGAACGGTCCGTGGAGTAACTACATCGTGGAGAAGACTGTTTTGTCACGAAGTAAATCTCCGCGTCGTGCCCCTAGTTGCCAGTTTTGGCCATTTCGACTTAAATATAAATAGACTCAGATTTTATTTTATTGAATTATTCTTTTTTTGGGTCTTGAAGAATGATGATTTAGAGAGCTATTTCATCCGTTTTTAGGGTTCTTTCCTAAACTCTTCTACTTTCAATCTTTTTATGTCATTTAATCATTGCTTGATTGAAGATACTATTATGAGTAGCTAAATACCCTAGTTCTAGGGCTGTGGCTACAAGATGATTGTAATTGATTAAGTTTTCATTGATTTCATTTAACTATCATATGAATCTCTCTTATGTTCTTATTTTTCGTATTTCATGCTTGATCACCATTGAAATAAACACATTGTCCAAATTGAACTTGGGAGAGGAATAAGAGGATAGAACGTGGGGCATAAGAAGCATGATTTTCTCTTAATAATTAGGATTAATTTGTATCTAGGATAGGGATATACCTTGAAACCATGCTTGGTCATTATATAGGAAGAAATTGTAATGCTCAGTAGTTGGTCCAACCTCAACGATGTAGTTAAGTTGTCATTTATCGTAGGCGATTAGAGGTCGAGAGACCATAATCATATTATTAACCCTGTGATCATTGATTCGATAGTTGATAAACATCCATTTAAATAATATAAATTGCATGAATCCTGAAAAGAGCTGCAACCCTGGACTTTACCCAATCATTGCTTGAAACTCTTGAAATTGAATCGCGCTTGTTTAATTTTGGTTAACTTTTAGATTATAAAATAAAGCACTCTTGAAATCTTGATAACACTTGTGTTATGTTGAAAGTTTTGAGAAAATTAATTGATTCTAATCATGAGTCCCTGTGGGTACGATACCCGTCTCTTTATAAGAGTCAGTTTAATACTTGAACGACCACGTGCACTTGCGTGCGCGATTTGGGAGCAACAAGTTTTTGGCGCCGCTGCCAGGGACATTAGAATTAGGAGTTATCTGATTTTTCTAATTTCTGAAGTTAGAAAGTAAGTGTTGACAACTTGATCTTAGCAATTCATTTTGCAGGTTGTACTGAAATTCCAAACTGGACGATGATCAGGACTTGGTAGAGCCTTTAGTTGAACCGAAAAGATTCGTTCATTACCGGAGAAGGCAAAGACGACTCACTTACCCAGTCTTCTTGTTGCTAGTGAACCAACATCTCCAGTAACAAGAGTTGATCAAGAAGAACATGCAGTAATGGCTGAGATGAAAGTAAGAGATGTGGCAATCCCACGTACCACCAATGTGACTACATGCATTCACAAACCTAAAACTGGTGGAAGGTTTGAACTGAAGCAGAGTATGGTGCAACTATTGAACACTAATGGGCAGTTCACTGGTCTGTCGTACGAGGATCCAACAGTCCATATACAAAATTTCCTCGAGATCAGTGATACTTACAATCCAGCTGGAGTGAATGTGGATTATGTGAGGCTCACTTTATTTCCCTTTTCTCTTCTAGGGGAAGCAAAAAAATGGTTGAATTCGGAGCCCACTAACTCCATTACCTCCTGGGATGATCTTGCACAAAAGTTCCTTATTAGATTTTTCCCATCTGGGAAAATAGCTAAGTTAAGGAGTGATATTCTGAGTTTCCGACAGAAAGGAGGAGAGCACTTGTACCAAGCTTAGCACAAGTTTAAATTGATGTTGATGAGCTGCCCACATCATCATCAGGCTAACATGGTGTTGGTCCATACCTTCATTGAAGGATTGGAGCCCAATACCAAAATTTTACTTGATTCAACTGTAGGTGGACATGCTTTGGAGAAGACTTATGCTGAATTGTTCACATTGATGAATAGAATCTCACAGGGTAAACCTGAATGGAACGAAGAAGGAGCGAAACCCATGACACAGAAAACTGCATGCATGCTGGAAGTAGATGCAGTGACTGCCTTAACTGCACAGATTGCTGCGATGTAGAACAAGATGAACACTCACATCAGTAATCTATCATTGGGACAACATCCACCAACTTTGTGTGAAATTTGTGGAGGTGGTGATCATAGTGCAAAGGTATGTGGTGCAAACCCAAATTTTGTGAATTTTGTAGGGAATGCACAACGAGGAGAAGGCCAGTAGAACTATGGAAGCTCTTACAATCCTAGTTGGTGTAACCATCCAAATTTCTCGTGGGGAGGTAATCAGAATCAGGCCCAAAGCCAAAATCAATATAGACCCTAGGGAAATGCACATGGGTATCAACAACATGCCCAAAGGGAGCAACCAAATAACATGAGCATGGAGGAGATGTTGAAGAAGATTATGGTTGATCAAGCTCAGTTAGATGCTGATGTCAGAAATAATCAGCTAGCTACACAGAATTTGTAGAAACAATTCAGGCAGTTTCCTAGTGCCCAGAACTCATGACTGCAAGGAGGTTTGCCGCGAAACACTTATCTGAATCCCAAACCGGTAAATGTGGTAGGTACACACAGTGGTTTGCAGTTAGAGGAGTTGGCTCCAAAGAAAAGAAATACTAAATCTGTGAGTAAGGAGAGTGTAACACCCCGTATTCGAAACAGACCAAAAATGCAGATTTTGAAAAGTTTCAGGTGCGACCCACGGTTGCCATCCCCGGACCGTAGGTCAGACCACGGCCTGTGCTGGTGGTCCATGGTTCAACACTGAAACCCCTCCCAGAACCAACTCAGAAAATTGGCTAAGTCCCGACTCACGGACAGACCCACGGTCCGTAGATCAGACCACGGTCCATGGTCTGTGTCCGTGGATCGAGACTTCCCTTGCCCAGCCTCTAACACAAACTACAGTCGATCAGCATGGACCGCCATTCGATCCACGGTCCGTAGGTCTGACCGTAGATGAGGGTCAGCAGCCAGTTAGCTGAAAATTATTGATGGGTCAACTTCAGATGGTCATAACTTTTAGCACAAAATGCATTGTATGCCCCATGACCTATGGTATGATAGATAATTGAATTATCTTTCCAACGCCACCTAGTTTGCTAAAATCCGACATCCGAGTAAAAAGTTATGCTCGTTTTAGTGAAGCCCTGTCGGGCAGACTCGACCTACGGACCCAATCGACGGTCCGTCAATTGAATGACGGCCCGTCACTCCAGTCCGTCGATCAATCCGACAACAGTTAATTCATGGGTCTTTTGGTCTTTTCCTATTTCGTTTAACCCCTAAGATACGTCGTTTAAACCCTAAATCATGAGATTTTAATCAGTTTAAGCCTAGAAACATAACTAGAACTTATCCAAGTCACTTCATTAATCAAAATCTTAGAAAATTAGAATCAAGAGAGGAGAAAAAGGTCAAGAACCCTAGTTCAAGAACGCAACAAGGTTCCTTCAGTTCCATCCCCGAAATCGAAATTTTTTTCCGTGGAATTCATCACCAGGTATGTGGGATTTCACTAGTGGGTTCCTTTCACCCATTAGGTCCCTAGAATTCAGTTAGATTCTTGATTCCATGATTATGTACAGATCTAGGGTTTCTAGAATTTCAACAGATCATCATGAATTAGTTATTTAGTTGTTCCAAACCAGATTATCATGTTATTACATCGTTTCTCGCATGAATTTCAGAACCCTAGCTATGTATTTCTTTAGTTCTTGAATTACACATGCTAGGTCAGATATTTCAGTATTCAGTTATACATGCCTCAGTTTATGAATGCATCATTATCAGATT
>JAJOOH010022056.1:0-13025 GCA_029582605.1 Solanum gracilifrons | reverse complement strand
ATAGAGAGAAGAGGTGAAAAGGGTAAGCAACTGGCTGTCAAACTTGCAATACTGATTGGTGGAGGTGTCGAGAGCCTCTTTACGATAAACAGAAGGGAAGAAGAGTTTGAGAAAAGGATCCATAGAAGTAACTCCCCCTGAAATTCCAATGTCGTAACCAAAGATCAACCCTCCCATTGCAGCCATAATACAAGTAAGGGCCACGTATCGTGTCAACTTCCCTGGGTACTCACAACCCCCTTCATCAGCACCCATAAAGTTCCCACCAGCCATAATCACAGATCAATAGAAAGATGTATGATGTATTATGTTTAGTTAATAAATTGTGAGGGTATGTATATATAGATGTCAAAAATAAGTTTGAAAAGAATTTGGATTACTTACCTTACAATTCTAAATTTTGTAGGATTAGGCAGTATATTGCACTTTTAATATCCCTTTTACTATCAAATTTGGACAACTTATGTTATGACGGTTTATATATTTATTTGTAAATAAAACATATTCTAAATAGGAAAACTAGAGATGTAATTATTAGTACTATTCCTACTTAGCAACGGCTTTTTTTTTTCTTTCTAATTTTAGGTGAAGTTTGGATTGAAGTTTTATGTATTTGATCATAGTTTTTAAAAATATATTCCACATTTAAAAAATAAATAAAATGCATGAAACATGGTGGTTTATATCCATAAATTTTAAAACCTTTAATAAATACTCATAAGTTTAACATAAAATTATTACTTTTAAATTAAATGATACATTATTCAAAAATCATAACAAATTAAACCAAGTAAAATCAATTTGAAGAAAATTCATTCAATAAGAAAAATGTTAGTAGAGATTTTAGTAAATTACATTCAAATTTTGTCTTCACTCTGGATCAGTGGATTGGACAGTTGATAGAGCAATTTTCACTAGGGGCCGGGTTCTTCTTCCTCCCAAAAAAAATTTGCAATGGTATATATATATATATATAATGTATCGTTATTGTATAAGTAGTGTATAAATATGTATATATAGGGGTGCTACGAGCGATATAGGTTAATGTACTTTCACTTTTGTTTAGCATTTTTTTTTTTATAACTCTGTGATTCAAAATTTGATGCAAAAGCTATTTTCGCTTAGGTATCGGTCGGTTCGGTTTTGAAGTTTATCGATTTGACTTATTGGTTATTGGTTTGTACACAAGCTAAATCGTTAAGAACAATTGAGATATTGACTTATCAGTTATTGATTGTTATCGGTTCAGTTATTTGTTTAACCGTTAAGATTTGATACAAAAAATAAATGATTGAAAATCACTTAAAAACATGATGACAAACCAAATAAACTATGCACATGAGTAGATAGACTGTATGTTGCTCAGAAACAACACTAACACATTATAGAATAACCGAAAGTTTGAGACTGCCAGAAATTAAAATATGAAACTAATCCTAAGTCAAGGACTTTATTTACCAATACTTTAATTAACGTTTTCAAACATGGAAATCAAAGGGTTATGTTGTGAGATTGGAGAAAGCTTTTGGTCGGAAAGGAGGTGAGACATGCTGAAAATTTTTGGTTGGGAAGAGATTGGAGACAAAACCCCTCTTTTTTAAAATTTCTTTTAATTAAAGAAATAACAAAATCCCTCTATTTATATTTTTTAAATTATATATATAAGCCACATCAGTTAAAAGAAATTCACGTGTAGCGTATGAACATTTTTGTGTATGGAAAGAGAGGAGTGTCTTTAAGCTTAGTTCGTCAAGTATATGAGTGTTATTAGGTCTGCCAATAATTCGAAGATGAAATCTATCCGCACTAAATTCGAGAGTATTTTTAATACTTATCTATGAATTTGTTGGATGCTTATTTGACATTTCGATTTGCTCCTTCTTTTTTATTAGTATATCATGTGTTGAATAACTAAAAGTTCACAGAGGTCACAACAAAGGATAATGTGGCAATATGACCACCACTTTAATGAAAATCATAGACATATTTTTCAGAATTTTTTTGTGTCATATATCTAAGCACAAATTCATGTTTAAGATAAAAAAGAAAGTCTAATGACCATGTAAAATTCTTCAAAGAAAAATTATCATATTAATTTGGTACAAGTTCATTATAACCTTTTTCAGCTTAATATTTTCTTAGGTATACTTATGCAAAGACAGCAAATAAAATCACAATTCCTCCACAAGACATCCCAAAATTTTAGTAATTAGATTTCCTCACCTCAAAGTTTAGCCAATATTGCACTCGTTACGTAAATAAAATTGACGTTTTCTTTGTTTCAATATGTATGTCTTACTTTCTTTTTTAGTTCATTTGAAAAAGAATGTCTCACTCCTTAATAACTCTTTAATTATAATTTTACACATAACCCGTTTAAAATTACAAAATTAAAATATATTTTTCCTATATTCTACATAATGTAAGTCAAACTCAAATTAAAAAAAAATGAAACGGAGAGAATATATCTCGAGTTTTCAAATAATAATCAAATATATACATTTGAGCCCATATTTTGGGCGGGCCAAGTTATAAACCCAAATTTTGAAGTCTTGTTTCCCCGCCAGTTCGGTATTATATCACTCTATTGACGGAAAACAATATCCGGCGACGGAAGGATGCCGACGGTATTCATCGCCGTTCAGTGTTGTGAATGCTCCACCATGCAGGTATCTATCTATCTTTCTCTGTGTACATAGATAATGATGCAGTAACGAGAAACCGAGGTTTTTCAGGTAAAGCAGCAGAAGAAGAGTAGCAACAAATGGACCTGCGTGGTTTGTAATCAGAAACAGTCTGTTCGGAAAGTGTTCGCCCAGGGGTATAAGGCTAAGGAAATTCGCCTATTTGTTCAGAGTTTAAATATGTCTCGCCAATTTACGGATCAATTGCCTGTGATAGACAGAGAAGAAATTGAAACCCTAGATATTGAAGAGCAGAATCAAAGTCATGGAAGGTTGAAGAGAAAGGATTGGACAGAGTACCTAGATCCAGAAGAAGATGCAATTGAAAATGATGAAATTTCAGGTAACTTAAATTTCTTATAGTTCTGATGATTTAAGAGTCTGATGAAGTTTTATTTGGATTGATATTTTAGGTTTTGAATTGTTCGATCTGGAAATGCAGGAGATGTTATGGAGCCGAAGATTGTGACGGAGTTACCCAAAGAGTTATTCAGAAGGCCTAGGTTGAACAACTACTCTGCTGTTATAGGTAATTTCAAACCAGTTTTCTCAAAGCGGAATGCCAGAAAACAAAGCATATCTCAAGGTTACCGGAATGCACAAAACACAGGTAACCTCGATGGCCTCTTACATAGAGTAATTCAGAATCTAGAATTAGTGGATTCGTGAAACGAGTGTGATTCTATATATTTATGCATAATTCGAGCCAAAAGCAATTAGTTCAATTCCAACTTGTAGAACCTGTCCTTGATCCCCTATGGCACCTTATTTTAGTGCCTAACCATAAATACGAGGTAGGAGGGATGAGTGATTTTGGAATCAGATGAGTTGGATATTTACCGAGTAGTTTCTCAGTACCTATCCGATGATTACAGAACATACCGAGTAAGGTATGAAGAGCTTCGAGTGCATATAGCAATTGGCAGGTGTAAAAGCAATTTGTTGAGTTGGTATTTTGAGAATGAAGATGATCATAGTTGCGTCTTACAAAAACCTTCACTGATTTTATCCAATTTTCCTGTTGGGAAACTGCATTTTGGGATTTCAGTAAGCCTGTTTTGTGTTAAAAACCCGTAAAGAGGTAGCCCCTTTCTCCCCGAGTAGTTCATTCACTCCTAATGCCTACCATTTCTATATACTATTGAAAAAAGAGAGGTAGAGCGAGGAGCTCAACATTGGAACTTTGACTTGCAGATGTTGAGCCAAGCAAACATCAGGCAACAATGGCATCGGTGATCTCCAAGTGGGGAGATAATAGAACAACGCCACTAGACGTGTCTGTTCAGCCAGCAGCAGACAGTGTTTGCAAACTGAATGAAGGCATCAACCTATATGACAATGACAATTATAGAAATGAAGGAGATCTTGGTTATAGAAAGTCAGTACAGAGAAGGCAGCCAAAGACGGCCAACAAAGTCTCCAAATGGACCGAGTACATAACTGAAGATGAAGATGATTGTCTCTCGCAGTTTGCTAGTGGGAGAGGATTCACGTCTGAATTAAATGAAGATATCATCCAATATGACCATGACAATTATATAAATGGTGAAGGAAATCTTGGTTATAGCAAGTCAGAACAGAGAAGTCATCCAAACACAACCAACAAAGTCTCTAAATGGACCGAGTACATAATTGAAGATGAAGATGATTGTCACTCGCAGTTTGCAAGTGGGAGAGGATCCACATCTGATGTCAACAAATGGAGTGGCAATACCTTTGAGACCTCATTGAAGGATCAAAGACTAGATGACGAAGAAATCCACCCCGATTTTCTCTAGACTTATTTCGAAGGAGTGTACTATGGGCTGACAGCAAGGGAGTGGTTTCGTTTGATTAAGTGTTGTATCTTTTTTATACACTGTCTTAATGCAGTGGACTGTAAGACATGTATTAGCTTGAACTATGACTATGAAGCCGCCCAATACAGAAAGTTCTCGACATGAAAAGGAGAAGAGGAAATGCCTGAAAGGCTTCAAAGTAAAATACATTCACAATGTCAATTAACCCTGCTAAAGAAGGGCCAGACATAACACACTCCTTACCAACAGATGGATGTTTAGGATCAAAGGACCTTTGTCATGTCTAGTGGTGGCAAATGAGCGGGTTGGGCTAAATTTGGGCCGGTTGAAAATGGGTCAACATAAAATGGGTAATAATTCAATCTGCCCATATTTGATATGGGTAAAAATTGATTGGGTAACAAATGAGTTGGGTAAAATACTAGTTTACCCATATTTTCATGATTTACTTAAGAATTCAACATGGACAAAAAAAAAATTAATCTTTTTTTAGATAAAAAATGTTGAAAATATTTCATTTAGTTTTATTGTATCATAAAAGGTAAAAAAAAAAAAATCCTAACTTTTCAATATAAAATAAATTTATGTGATAACAAGGGGAAAATATTTTTAATTTCAAAGTAAATGAATAGTTGCATTTTAAGACTGAGACATGCTTAATGCACTTTAAGTAATGTCAATACTAATACATGATTTGCTTATTTTACACTATTATTTATTATCCATTATTAAATTTAACAAATAAAAATATATAATTATAATTAACAAAAGAAATGTACATTTAAAATATATATTTTTGGAGGGCTGAAGACTTTACCTTTTAAATTATAGAGAAGAATAATTAAATAATTAGTTCTATAGAAGAATTTAAAAAGGAAGAGAAGCTACAATTATTTTTAGTGATATCATAAATTTTAAGTGAATAAAAGTTAGAAACTTAACCCATTTGGCTAATCCATATTTTACCCATGTAAAAAGTCACTCACCCAACCCATTAAAATATGGGCGGATTGGGCAGGTTACCAAAATATGGATTCATTTTGCCGGCACTAGTCATGTCCTTGGCACATTAGACTACATAAATGTTAAAAGGTCTCATCCATCGGTAACCCCCTAAAGTTGACACCAATTTTCACTTAGACACCTTAACTAGACTTTGTTTATTTTAGACACTTTTCGTTGTGTCATTTTGACACTCTTTGCGTACACGTCATAGAGGGTGTGATACACTCTTTTATTGCGCGTGAAAAGCTTATTTAGTTAATTTTTAATCATTTTTTCATCTTCTTCCCTATTTTCAGCCTCCATTTTCCAAGCTTTACTCCATCCATGGCGCATGTTTTAAAATTTAAGAAAAGACGTATTTCAAGATTTAAATATTGAAATAATGATGAAATTCTTTTTTGGAGGAATTTGATATTGTCATATGGAAGTGGATTTGATTTTTCATGCCTTCTTATTTTTTTCAGTTAATACTAATGATTTCAATTCAGCTTTACTGCTTTGTTATTGATTAAGAAGAATCTGAATCCATGACTTAGCTTTATTCCTGTGTAATAAAATTTATTGTTGTGTGTGGAGTCATTTGGTGGGTTACTTTCTTCTAAGCTATTTCAATAGAAGACCACATTGAATATTTTTTTTGTAAGAATTTCAATTTAAAGTTTAAGATTTCTACGGATATTATAAAGAACTTTTATGTACAAGTTGAAAAAACTTTATGCCTGATGAACTGAGCTGCAAAATAATTTTTTTAATTGGTTATATATATTTTTTGTAATTATATGGGAAAAAATGTCCTGTGTCATCGATGTATTGGCTACTTTTTGTTTTTCTCAAAATTCATTATTTAACAATGTTTTGGGGGCACAAATGACAAATATCGTCATTTAATTGGATACTTTACACATCATTGGTGAGTGTATCATACATACATTACGGAATAGCCATCCCTCATATAACTTCATTATTTAACAATGATTAAAATGTATTTTTCCCATGTGTGTACTTTAAAAAACACTTCAATTCTTCACCAAGAAGTTAAGAATGTAAAATCTTCTTACTGTATTATTTGATCTTAAACTTTTAATAGGAGTGTTTGCATAGATTTTGCCATATTATTTGATGATTTATATTATAGTAAAACCTTATTAATTAAAGACTAATTAAAGAAGTCACAAGAGGCAAAGACCTAGGTTATATTTATATTTAAAAAATGTTAGAAAATATATTTAAATAAAATTTAATATATTTGCATACATGTTTGGGAATTTTTTGGTTTTCTTTTATAAATTAAAAAGATCATCTCAATTGTTTGCTACGATATACACTTAAATAAAAATCCACGATTTTATTTAAAAAATTATATAAATTGATTTGGGACAGTTTGATCAGTTTTTCATATTTTTTTGACACCCTAGAGCCATGGATGGGTTAGGCCATGTTAAAATACGCTAGATGTTACAAATTCAGGTGCTAAAGGGTTAAGACATGTTAAACTATGCTAAATGTTACAAAAAATCGAGTGCTGAAAACAGAATTGTAGTCAAAACAAAACAAATCCATAAATTGCAAACAAGTCTAGAAAGTAACAAAAAATAAAATTAAAACGTAAGCAAAGAGCAAAGTAAACTCCTAGAAGAAGCTCTCTTTGCTAAACTCGTAAGCCTACAAAGAATGTCATTAAATACCATAAGAAGACCAGACTCCCTAAGTCACCACCATCACCCCTTCCAAAATACGGGCCAATTTAGGGACAATATTTGCTTCATTCATTCAGAGTGAGCGATCCAAATTTATCACCAACACTAGCTGGCTCCACGCGAAGAACATCCATAGCCTCGGAGACTTTCTCCTTAAGAGCATCAGGGGACTCAATGAGATGAAGCACCTCAGTCTGATCCATCTCAAGCAGCATTCCAGTAACTTTACCAGCATGATCGCGTTCAATGTGTTCCACTAGTGGAAATAACTGCTCTCCAAGCATCTGCAACACCTTACCAGAGTTAAGCATTGGGAAACAAGGAACAAGTAGCTCAAGTTTGACGTATAAAATCACCAGGGAGAAAAGAAGTGAAACTAAAATCAAGGACGTACCGCGTGCTGATCTTCTGGAGAAGCAAAGGCCAAAGAAGAAGCAAGTGTTGACGGTGGCACTGGGTTAGAGCGTTGGATGTCCAAGGGAGGAGTTGTCATAGCAGAAGAAGCATCAAATGGTGCTCGCATAATTGATCCCATCATACCTTGAGGGATGCTAGGATGCATGCCATTTTGTCCATTCGGATTGAATCGACCAGAGTTCCACTGCATAGATTAATAAAGCTTTAACAACTCAACTTTGTACAAAGGGATTGAATCAATAATTGAAACTGAAACGTGTATTTTGACTGAAGATTGTACAATTTAGTTATTATCTTTTAATCTTATGACCTATCACACACAGTTTTGGAAAATTATAATTCTTTTTACAAGAAGACAGTGTGTGAATACGTCCTATATTAAAATGATGTATGAACTTAATAAAATGAAAGAATATGCACCTGATGCTGCGGTTGAGGATATCCTCCTCTCCTTCCACCAATACGTCCGTGTTGTCCTTGATGATGCTGAAACTGATAGGGCAAGAAGAAATTCAGACCAACACCTGGACGAAGTCCGGGCATGAATTGTTGCTGGAAGCCAAATCCAACAGGTTGAGTTGCTACACCTTGACTAAAGTAGACCTGCGGAGGTGCAAGTCGAGGTGCCCCAGTGTGATACCCAGGCATACCTCCAGGAGGAGGAGTCATTAGCCCAGTTGGTCGCATCCTAGCAAAATGTGTCTGCTAACAAATAAACATCAAATTATGCAATGAACATCCATAATACAATGTATTATTGGTGAATTTAAGAAAGATGTGTGTGCTTAGAGCAGACTCTCTGGTGAACTCTAACTAGAATCCAATACATTGAAGCAACTATAACTTGAATCTTAGGAGAAAAAATCTAGTATACGATACCTGTAGCCACACTCTTCTTTCATCCTTGCGCTGGGCAACAGCGACAAATAAAGGTTTTCTTCCTATCAACTTGCCGTTCATCTCATTCAACTGAAACAATAATAAAAACAATTTATACATACATATAATTGTCTCTTTAAAAAAGCAAGTAACACAAGGTATATTAGATAATTTGGACAACTTACTGCTCGTGTAGCTTCCTCTGGGGTGGAGAAGGCAACAAATCCAGAACCCTTGCTACTCCCTTTTGCATCGCGCATCACCTAATAATAATTTCAAATTGATATGAAACACTAAAACAAACTTTTCCACAGATGATATGTACTTAATAAAATCAACAAGTCAGGCACATACCTTGCAGGATGTTATGGTTCCGTACTCTACGAATAATTCTTTCAGATTTTCATCATTCACACTGTCATCCAGATTTTTCAAATACAAGTTAGCACCTTTTAGTTTCTCAAATCGACTAGCTCGTTCTTGTTCAAATTTAGCTCTAAGATCTGCTTCCCGCTCTGATTTCTTCTGTGCCTTGCCAACATACAGAACCTTTTCATTCAAAGAACTACCATTCAGTTCTACAACTGCAGAGGCTGCAGCTTCCCAGGTCTCAAAATTAACAAATCCAAAACACCTGGATTTTCCACTAGAGTCTGTCATAACTAGAGCACTGGTGATGGTGCCGTATTTCTCAAAAAGTTTCTTGAGATCTTCATCACTAGTGGATTCTGGGAGGTTTTTGACATAAACGTTTGTGAATTTATCACAAACATTTCCTCTCCTTTCTTGACCACGAATGAAGTAGCCAACATACACTTGCTTATCATTTATCAACATACCATTTAGTCGATTGATTGCTTTCTGTGCAGCTTCATCCTGATCAAACTGTACAAAACCATAGCCTTTTGATTGACCACTACTATCAACAGCTACCTTGCAGGAAAGAACTGTTCCAAAGGCACCAAAAGTGTCCTGCAAAGCCTTGTTATCTATCGACGAGTCCAGGTTCTTAATGAACACATTACCATACCCACTCTTCCTCAAACTAGGATCTCTATGAGAAAACATTATCCTCATAGGTTTTCCATTCACTTGAGTAAAATTCAACAACTCCCTTGCAGTAGTAGCTGCAACAAACAAATTACAAAAACATAAACTCATCAACACCCATAAAGTATTAAGTAGTACTATAAAGTATTATTAACCTTTACACATCCCAAATTGGATTGCTATTAAAAGACATGTACATTTTTTTGTGAACTCTTAAGTAATCTTAAACAGTGTTGGATAAATTAATGAAGGAACAAATTGACCAATTTAATTCAATTTCCATTTGAAAGGTAGCCAAACACATATTCCCTATAGTCTTATAATTTATATCTCAAATTTTTAATACACTAAACCAAACAATGCATAAAAAATAACCTATGCATAATTAATGCAAGCATTACTAATACACTTTATTTAGCTTTACAAAAAGATACTGCGTACCTTAACTTTGTGTATATTACTTAATTTGGTACACTTTTTTAGCCTATGTATAACTAATACATGAGAATTCATGGTATTAATAATGCAAAGAGTATTAATACATGCATTAACATGAATAAATACATATTTGTCTATCAAAATCTTTTCCACTGTATAAACAAATATTCTTTTTAGAAATTATTTAATACATATTAATTTTATACACCAAACCAACACTACATAAGAAATAATACAAGAAAAACTAATACACTATATTCAGCACTATTCTTACACACCATACCAAACATAAATAAACCCTAGCATGGTTGTTACATGTATTAATACTAGTTATACATAGGCTGAAGATCATCAAGTAAAAAGGATAAAATAATATCATGACTAATACATATATTATTTGTTCTAATACATCCTACCAAACGACCAGCCAAAACGTCCGAATAATGAAAATAACGGCACATGCAAATAAACAATTCAGTGTGTATAAATAAAATAGAGAAAGAGAAAAGTTGTTATACCATCTTGGGTAGAAGTGAAGTTCACGTAAGCGTAACCAAGGGACGCTCGCCGTTGATCTCTGCAAACCCTAACAGACAACACTGGTGCAACCTGATTAAAAACTTCATACAATTGTCCTTCATCTACCGTCGTATCCAGATCCCCGACGTACAGCGAATATTGACCAACACCACCACCACCCATTCCTCCCACCACATGCGGAGACGGTGGTGGCGTTACTCCAACAGTCGTCGCCGCTGTAACAGCCGCCTGAGTTTGTACTGTAGCCGGTAATTGAGGAACCGCCGCCATATAAATACGGATTATTATCTCCGATCGAAAAAGCAGATGAATGTGCCTAAAATAAATATAGAAAAATCGAATTGAGAATTGAGTGAATAACCAAAAAAAAAAAAAAAAAGAGAAGAGAAGATCGCCGCTAAGCGCAAACGATGAGTGAAAAATATTGGGAGTAAGGGTTATATATGAAAGAGATTATGGGGCCCAATTATGAACCGGTACTTAAAGGCAGCGATTTGAGGTGGGGCCGCACGTGCGCATACTAAAATTAAAAAAATCAATATAAAAATTGAAGGAAATAAAATTACCTGATTAATAATATATGCACAATTAAAAGATCCAACAACGTTACAATTGTTTACAAAGAAGACGGTTTACAAAGAGGAGGCTTTATGTAATAACTCAATAATTCTTGTATCTCTCTATACTAAAAAAATATGTAATAAGTCACCCTATTTATAATACTAACTAACCAAACTAAACTAGAACTAGGAATTTCTCTAACTAATAAATCCTAATTCAACACAATTAACAAAATACCATAAATAACTAATTCTTAATTATTATAATTCCTATAATTAAATTACCATAAAAAATAAATCCTAAATTAGTAAGGAATTCTATTTCTTGATTTATTTCCTACAAAAATAAATAGTTTTCTAGCTATATTATACGCTATCTTTTGAGTAATATTTGATTTTCAAGAAATATTTATATTGAATAAAAATAGCTTGATAAATTATAAATTATATTTATTGGATTAATTTCTTAACGAATTGTGATTTTTGTTAAATAGATGCTTTTTTTTGTAAAGGACGAACACATTTCCTTTTGTATTTAAATCTTGTGATCTTACAATAAAAATATATAGAATATATTAAAATTATCTTTTATTTTGTGATATTGAAATATCGTCCAAGAGTTGCAAAAGAAAAGAAGTGAAAGATGTACTTTCTTAAACAATTTTTTTAATAAAAAAAGTCAAAGAAATTAAAACAGAGAGAGTGTGTATTAAGAGAAAACAATTCGAAAGAAAAAATAACAGAAGCATAAACATTACTCCTTTCGTTCTATAATAGTTATTCATTATAATATTAAGATGCTTAACAAAATTTATTCATTTTATAAAATTAATGAATAATTTTACACTTAGTTTATAATTTATTCATATCAATAATTATAATTATTTCCTATTACATTTTATAAGACATTATATTTATTATATTCAAAGGGTGATATAATAAATTTATTCTATTTATAATTTTTTTTTTAAATGTGTAAAGTATATAATAAACAAGTATTTTTAGATAGTATGATAAAACATTTTTTTTTAAAAAAAAAAAAGAGAGTCAAAGCATGGGCTACTGATGGATAGAAATAGAACTTCGAGCATTTTGGGATTAAATGCACCGTTTTTGGTAGCTCCTTAAATTTTGTGCTAATAATATAAACACCGTTTGACTTTTCGATAGTTCTTTAAAATTGGTGCTAATAATTATAAAGTTATATTATAGGTCTATTTTTTACTTTCATAATTATTTTTTTTGAGTTAAAATATATTCCCTCCGTCCACAATTGTTTGGCAGGTATACTAAAAATAGATGTCTAAGATTAATTGTCAATTTAAACAATCAAGAAATAATTAGTCACTTTTTTTCAATTCTGCCCTTAATGATTGTGTAGTTCAATTGAAAAGTTATGTGGACTTTTGGTATTCTTGATATAATAGGGTTTTATTAGTCAAATTACACCTTGTATTAAATTTTCCTTGAGGGATGTGCATGACCTTACCTTGACAAACAATTGTGGACGGAGGGAGTAAAAAAATTAACTAATATTTTATAATGTATTTTTTTATCATATTGTTATGCAAAAAATTGTAGTTTATAACATTTTTCGTATAGTTTTTGAATATCTAGTTTTTTTGTTTGAAATATCGAATTAATGTAATCTAATTTAACTTTGAAAATTAGTCAAATTGACTTTCAAGAAGCGCAACATGACAAATAAAAGTGCACGGATGGAATACCACTTGACTTTTTGATAGCAATTTAAATTTTGTGCTATCAATTATTCCTTTCGTTCCATATTAGATAGACATTTTATTAAAAATATTTGTTTCATATTATTTGATCACTTATTAAGGATATAATTAATTATTATTTTTTCCATTCTAGTCCTACTATTAATATGACCTTTGTAAGTTTAAACAGTTTTAAAGATCCAAATATTTTTTTAAGAGGTCAATTAATATATAT
>JAJOOH010022055.1:0-16139 GCA_029582605.1 Solanum gracilifrons | reverse complement strand
ACTTTTAAAACTCGTGGTCTAAAACAAATCATAGATGTTCATATGACTATAAATCATCTTGTAAGAATAAAATGAATATTTTGAAGTCAAAATGTTATAAAATATATTAATACATCATTCTTTTGAAATTGACTACAAAGAAAAACATGTCACATATATAAAAGTAAAAATTACATAAATTTTCATAGTGTTAAGAATTAATTACATTATATCCCTACTCTTTTTCAAATTACAAAAATTTCTTAGAATTAAAAAATTTCGAATACATCAGCAGACATGCGGATACATCGATCGTGATACTATTCAGGAAACTTGCAGACACATATCTCACGGATGAATCCGAGAGGGGAGGAGTGTATTCGAGAAGGAATATGGGTTTATCCGAGAGAAGAGAGATGTATCTAAGAGAGGATAGAGATGTATTCAAGAGGGGATAAAGATGTATTCGAGAGAGGATATGGATGTATCCGAGAGGAGATAGTGATGTACCTGAGAGATGATAGGAATGTATCTGAGAGGAGATTTTTGTAATTTTTTTAATTGGTAGGAAATTTTAGAAACTATAATAAAATAAGATGTGAATTTAGGTAATTTTTTTAAAATTAAAATTGTAAAGATAATTAATTATATTGGGCCCGTTAACGGGCCTTCAATTATCTAGTAATAAGAGAATATAGGCAGAGTGACAACACTCATCTATCGGTCGATAATAAAATCAGAAAAGGGCTATATATATAAGGGAAAAAGGACAAATTATTGAAAATGATATGCAAATATCATCTATCATACTTTTGAGACATTAGTATAAAGGGTATATATGCTTAGTTTTTAGACGACAGGAGCGCCAATATCCAAAAGTATGACGGAGGATATCTGCGTACCATTTTTGATAGTTTGGAGTATATTTGTTCTTTTTCTCAAAATAATACTCCATCTGTTACTAATTCCTTGTCCACTTTTGAATTGACACACATATTAAAGAAAAAATAATTGACATGGTAAGTTTACCATTTTACCCCTATTAATTATGAAGTGGATGAATTAAAAACTTAGAATTTTCAAGAAGTTCTACATTTTTCAAAGTAATTAATTGAGAATATAATAGGTAAAAAAAATTATCCTTTCTTGATTTGTCAAAATGGATAAGTAATTATGGACATCTAAAAAATGAAATGTGCACAAGTAATTAGGGACAGAGGGAGTAACAAAACTTGATTGATTCAACCTTTAAAATTCTGAACATAAACACATTATATTTTCAAAATTATAAATTTATAATTTAATATTTGTTGACATATTAATCATTTTCATATCTCAATATTCAGAATCAAAATATCGAATTCAATTATATCCAAATTTTAAAGATGCATATAAACTGATCAAAACACAAATATGAAAAAAATAAAAAATGAATATGGGGAGATGAGAAAACAGGGGGCAATGTTAAACTGTGGATTATTATTGTTGTGGTTAAAAGACAAATGTGCACGGTTCCCACAGCTTATCATGTACAGAGAAGGAAGATGCTTGTCGTTTTATGTTGGACCAAAATTGCTTCTCACATCACTTCGGCGCTTACCTCACTCTCCCAAAAAACTTAGCTTTTCGTGCGCTATTAACTCACCACGTTAATTACAGGTCCCAAGTTTTTTTTTTATATTTATAACAAACTAATCAAACTATTCGTGTTTCGCGCGGCTATATGAAATATTTATAAGATAATAATATGAAATATGTAATATTTAGGTTAGTATCGAATATATAGATAACAATAATATTTCTCCTCATCTGTGATATCATAGGTTTTTTCATTTTTTTTAAACATATAAAACATAATTTTTTTTGTATATATATATAGTAGAACAAAATATTCACCGTGGTGAAGTAAATGGAATAAGAGATAATATGTTGAAATAACAATATATTGTATTACGTTGAAAATATTTTATATGTTTTAATTTACTCTATCTTTTGTAGGAGTACTAATTTTCTATTCAAACTCTGATTTCGTCAAAACAAAATTGATTTTTTTATTATGTCCTTATTATTATATTTACTTATTATAATTTTTTAAACATTGATTAAATATTTATAAGATTTATGAAAAATGAAACATACAAAAGTTACGAATAATATTTAATATTAAAAGTTACAAGTAAGATGAAGAGACATGAGTTATAAATAATTCAAATGTATAATTTTATTAGACATTAAATGTATTACTAATTATGCATTGATTTTAAGCCTCTAAGAGTAGTAAAGATTAGCGGAACAGGGCGCCGACCTACCCATAAAGATATATAACAAAAGGTAACAAACCTCCCAACTCTGGCAACTCCGGAGGAAAGGGGCTAGCCAACTGGATAAAAGTCAATCCTGCTGCTAGGAGGTCTATTCGGTCGTTTGTTAGGACCTGCATGCATGAATGCAGCGCCCCCAAGGCAATGGGGCATCAATACAAAATAATGTACAGAGTATGAAAGGCAATAGACTATGAGGAGGTATCCTGATAAACTGAAATAATTTGATAAATAAATCAAGGATAAGATAAGTGTACTGACCTGCCCCTAAATCTAAACTTATCAAAAATAATAAAACAACAACCTAACCAAGCCCACATAAGCTCGGCAGGTACAAACAGCACACAAGACTACCTACTCAAGCCCCCATAAGCCCAGAAGGTGTCAATAATCCTATAAACCCCTATCGGTAATCCCCTAGCCCCGTAGGCAGTCACATAGCCCTCTTAGGCGTTAATACAGCCCCGTAGGCAAGACATTGCTCTCTTAGGCATTAACATAGCTTATAGACAACTCATAGCCCCCTTAGGCAACAACATGGCCTTGTAGGAAGCACATAGCCTTCTTAGGGGTCAATATAGCACTGTAGGCAACTCATAGCCCTTCTAGGCATCAATATAACCCCGTAGGAAACTCATAGCCCTTTTAGACATCCATATAGACATGTAGGCAGAACATAGCCTTTCTAGGCATAGATCACATTCCTGCAACTAATCACAATAGCCCCAAAGTCAACAATAACAATCCAATCGCTAAAAGCGAGCAATTTAGTTATAAGTAACCTATACAAATAGCCTCCAAGTCGTGTCTAACATAGAGACGCTACTAACTGAATAAGAATCCCGACAAGGGAGAGTTATATCAACTCGAGCAGCCAACAACCAACAATAATGGCTACAAGCGTAACAAGGATAACAACCCAATTACATTGCTCCTAAGCTTTTAGGAAACATGTCGTAAGTATGGAATAACCTTAACATACATTTCCAATGAACGCTCGAAAGACCGTAGTTCCTTCACGAAAATTTTTCCTTATGTCCTAAGCTTCGCAAACACTATATATACACAATTGGTACGCACCTATAAACAGTTCATAATTAATCTTAAATCGGCAGATTTGCCATATTGCCTCAACTTGTCGAAACGTCCATAGAAATTCATAAAAACAACCATAAAAGGGTCCCGAGATGATTACCTTAGTTAACCAAGTGTAAACCTTGAAGAAACACCAATAACTACAAATTTATATCTTCAAAAACCAGCTCCAAACACAACTAATAGAAGGGAAAAATGATTGCCATGTGTAGGGATTACATTTCTAGGCACGGGGGCAATGTTTAATGGTAGAAATTGTCAAAAACTAACCTTCATCATGCTAGAAATCCATAGGAATCCTCTCTTAAGCTTTCTCTCTGGTTTGGAACTGAAGTGAAATGTTTTAATGGCTTAAAACGTTAAATAAGCCGACATACCATATTTTTGACCCGACCCGGATTCTTCCCCGGCAGTCCCTAGTAAAACCCTCATAACTTTTTACTCTGATGTCAGTTTGATACGGGGTTTTGTGTGTTGAAAACTAGACTTGTAGCCCTTCGATTTAATGGGTGATAGGCCTTCTAACTCTTTATATATTGGGAGAAAACATCCAAGATATTTGATCCAAATTTTAGAGAAATCTTTAAAAAGGAACTTACAATAACTTTCGCCAACTTTTATTTTGCCACTTACTTAACTTCCAAACTTGAGATACAACCCTTGAACACTTAAAATATGACATACCACATAATTTTTAATTTATTACTCACCCTCCTTGTCTTTCCACGAAGATACGAGTTAATTTAGACGTTTTGAAAAGTCGGGGTGTTACATCCTTCCCACCTTAGAAACGTTCTTCCTCGAATGAAAAAAAAAATCTGAGTCACGCGGTTAAGTTTGTCTAAAATGCAAAAAGTCTAACCTAGACATCTCGCATGATGACATAAATTGCTAAGCGCTATAGCTCCGCAATAATAGTGTGAGCAAATATACAGCGACAACAACAATAATAATGAGCAACAACAGAAAAAAATCAGATAGGTATCTTACCTCACTGCACCAATATAAAATGATATGCCATCACCCTGGGATATGAAACAAGTGAGGATATTTGGACCTCATGCCATCCTCAGCTTTCCAGGTCACCTCTTCTCTATTCTTGTTTCTCCACAATACTTTTACCGAAGCCACCTCTTTGGTCCTCAATTTACGGACCTATCAATCTAATATGGCAACTGGAGTTTCCTCGTAGGACAACTCCTCTGTGATCTGAACATCCTCAACTGGGACAACCCTAGAAAGGTCTCCTACACACTTCCGTAGCATAGATACATGGAAAACTGGATGAACAGATTCTAATCCCCCAAGGCAATTCTAACATATAAGCCACTCGTCCTACCCTCCGAAGGATCCGGTATGGCCTAATGAATCTTGGACTAAGCTTGCTTTTTTTGCCAAATCTCATAAACTAGGCGAGACTTTTAAGAATACCAGTCATCGACACAAAACTCTAAGTCCCTTCGTCGCACATCTGAGTATGACTTCTGTCAACTTTGAGATGTTAGCAACCTCTCCCGTATAAGCTTGACCTGCTCCACTGTCTATTGTACTAAGTCGGGTCCAATCAACCCTGACTCATCTACCTCGAACCATCCAATGGGGAATCTACATTTCCGCCCATACAAAGCCTCATAAGGTGCCATCCCGATGCTGGAATGATAACTATTAATGTATGCGAACTCTATAGGAGGTAAGTGGTCATCCCAATTCCCCTTGAAGTCTAGCGCACACCCCCGTAGCATATCCTTAAGTGTAAAAATTGTGCGCTCAGCCTGGCCATCTGTCTGAGGGTGAAAGGATGTACTAAGATTAACCTGTGTCCCAGTCCTTTTTGGAAGGACTTCCAGAAGTCGGCGGTGAATTGTGCTCTTCTATCAGAGATAATAGATACTGGGACACCGTGTAGCCTAACAATCTTCATAATATATAGCCCTGCATAGTCTTCGGCCGTAAAAGTAGCCCTGACGGGTAAGAAGTGGGCTGATTTTGTTAGTCTATCAACAATTACCCAAATAGAGTCAAACTTGCGACGCGATCGATGTAACCCTGTAATAAAATGCATATTAATTGCTTCCCACTTCCACAAAGGAATGGCTATGTCCTGAACTACCCCAGCAGGCCTTTGGTTCTCAACCTTCACCTGTTGGCAGTTAGGACACTGTGCCACAAACTCAACAACGTCTTTCTTCATCCCATGCCATCAATAGATCTCCTTAATATCATGGTACATCTTCGTCAAACCAAGGTGAATAGAATAACGGAAATGATGTGCCTCTTCCATAATCCGATGCGGAAGCCCTGCTATATTCGAAACACATAATCGACCACTATATCTAAGGACTCCATATCCTGCTATATCAAATGCTAAAGTCTGTTGATTCTGAGCCTTGGCTTTGATCTGCTCTAAGCTAGGATCCTCTTGTTGCCGTGATTTTACTTCTACAACTAGAGATGATACGATTGTGTCCTGAATTGTCACCCCAGTATTTTCTGTCTCTAACAATCTGACTCCCAAGCTAGCTAATTGATGAAGCTCTCACACTAGCTCACGCTTCTCAACACCTAAATATGATAAGCTACCCATAGATCTTCGACTAAGGGCATCAACTACCATATTCGCCTTTCCTGGATGATATAAAATGTCCACGTCATAGTCTTTCAGTAACTCAAGCCATCGACTTGTCGTAGATTTAACTCCTTCTGTTTAAATATATATTGAAGGCTTTTATGATCTGTGAAGATGTCAATATGATGCCATACAAATAGTGTCTCCAGATCTTTAGCGCATGCACAACTGCAACCAACTCTAAATCATGGGTCAGATAGTTCTTCTCATGCTTTCTCAACTGCCTTGAAGCATATGTGATAACCTTACCATGTTGCATTAGGACACATCCAACCCAACACCAAAAGCATCACAATACACCACATAGCCTTCTGAACCGTCTGGCAATGCAAGAATTGGTGTTGATGTCAACCTGCCCTTCAACTCCTGGAAACTATGCTCGCAAGCCTCAGTCTACTAGAACTTAGCTGCTTTTTGAGTCAGCTTCATTAATGGGGCTGAAATTGAAGAAAACCCCTCTACAAACCCAGCTAACACTAAGAAACTACGAACCTTAGTCGGAGTCATGGGTCTGGGCCAAGTTTTTACGGCCTCAATCTTTTGAGTATCAACCGCAATGCCTGCATCTGATGCAATATGGCCTAAGAAAGTTACAGAGTCCAACCAGAACTCACACTTAGAAAACTTTACATAAAGTTCTCAGTCTCGAAAGAACCTGAAGGACTGCTCGCAGATGATTTGCATGCTCATATTTTGAACATGAATACACCAAAATATCATCAATAAATACAATCACAAATAAGTCTAGATACGGCCTGAATATACTATTAATCAGGTCCATGAACACTGTTGGGGCATTAGTTAATCCAAAAGACATTACCAAGAACTCAAAGTGTCCATATCTAGTTCTAAAAGCTGTCTTTGGAACGTCTTTCTCCCAAACTCGTATCTGGTGGTACCTTGATATTAAATCAATCTTTGAGAAACACTTAGCACCTTGTAACTAATCAAACAAGTCATCTATCCTCGGAAGGGGATACTTATTATTTATAGTTGCCTTATTCAGCTGTCGGTAATCGATACACATTCTTAGTGAACCATCTTTCTTCCTTACAAACAACACTGGTGCACCCCATGGTGAAGCACTAGGCCTAATAAAGCCTTTATGCAGCAAGTCTTTCAGCTGATCCTTCAACTCCTTTAGCTCAGCAGGAGCCATTCTATAAGCAGTGATAGATATGGGTTGTGTACTTGGTAGCATATCGATAGCAAAATCAATTTCCCGTTCTAGAGGGATACTAGGGAGCTTATTTGGAAATACATCTAGAAACTCATTAACTACCAGAATAGACTGAAAAGTCAGTGGTTCTGCATCTATATCATGAACGTGACCAAGATGATAAATACAACTCTTGGTAATCATCCTCCTTGCCTTAAGATAGGAAATAAACCTACCTTTCGGCATTGCTGTATCACCTTTCCATTCCCGAACTGCCTCTCCTGGAAAGTGGAATCTAACAATCTTTGTCCGGCACTCAACATTAGCATAACAAGACACTAACTAGTCCATACCCATAATGACGTCAAAATCAACCATCTCTAACTCTACAAGATCTATAGAGGTCTGACGGTCGATAATTTCTACCGTGCAACCTCGATAGACTTTCCTGGCAATAATAGACTCATCAACTGGTGTAGATATAATAAAGGGTCGATCTAATGACTCTGCTACTATACATAACTTTCCCGCAATAAATGGAGTAACATAAGACAGAGTAGACCCAGGATCTATCAAATCATAAACACAATGGAACAAACAATCAATGTACCTGTCACAACATCTGGTGATGACTCTGAGTCCTGTCGGCCGGTTAATAAATATGTATGGTTTTGTCCACTAACAGAACTAGATGCTCCCTCTTTGCCTCCGCCTCTACCTTTACGTACTGAAGTCTGGGGTCCACGCCCTGTAGACTGTGCTGATGAGGAGGAACCTATTGCTGACCTGGTCGACTGACCTATACCACCCTGACCTATGGTAGGGCAGTTTCTCCACCCATGCCCCTCCTGTTCACAAGAATAACAACCTGTGGAACCCTGTCTGCCCCTCACGAAATGCATCCTACCGCAAGTAGCACAACGCGACGGGGTTGTTCTAGTCTGACCTGAACCCCTCTGCTGCTGCGAGCCTGATGCTCGTAAACCCTCACCTGGGCATGACTGTTCATGACGATCAAATATACTACCCTAGAACTGTTGTGGTGGAGGTCTAGGTGGCCTAATAGAATATCGGGGTGTGGAACCACCCTGAAAATCTCCATGCGAACCAGCGGGCCTAGCCCTCTTCTGTCTCTCTCTCTCGACCCTCTCACTCATATATTGTAAATGTCGACGATCCTCTATGCCTTGTGCAAATGCTTGAATTCGCGAGAAATCCATATTATCATTTAGTGCAGCGGTAGAACAAGCATCGATATAGTCTGAGTCGAGCCCTCCCACAAATCTAGGCACCCTATCATGCATCTTATCAACAAATGCTGGTGCATATCTAGCCAATGAATCAAATCTCAGTCCGTACTCTTGGACACTAATGCTGCCCTGTCGGAGGTTCAGAAACTTGTCCACTTGGCCATCCCTAATATCTCGCGACAAATAGTGATCTATGAAAGCTTCTGTAAAGCTATCCCAAGTGGGTAGGGATGCATCTTTTCCCCTAGATCTCTCCCAACTCTCGTACCACTCTATGGGGGAGAGTGGGCTAGTGGTTTATGGAGAATTATTTGCGGGACTCTTGGAATTTAGTGTAGTAACTCTACTTATAGACAACTCTTGTTCAACATATGGAAGAATAAAGGACTATATCCTATCAAGGCTCTAATCAACAGATGTCTCCCTATTTTTACTTCTTGGGAGATACAAAGAGAGCGAGGTGTGCACGTAAATATGGAATGGAAAGATTTTCTTTTAATAGAGCCATGACCTCAATTGCATTCAACATCAATCAAACTCGCTTATCTTATATCAAACAGCTGAAAATTGACTTGGAATGGGTTGATGTCCTCTATTTATTAAGCTATAATTTTCAAGTCATAAAAAGAATTTGGGTAAGATGGAATATGCCTACAAATTCCTCTATTAAAATCAACTCGGATAAAAAGCCGGATGAGAATCCTCTCAAATCCTCGAATGAGAACTTCCCTTAAGAAAGGAATGAATCTAGGGAAGAAGTCGCAAGATGGGAGTTCTAAGAATGAAAAATGTGGTGGAGGAGGTATTTGTTGGCAGTTAGGGTTATGGAGTATCGTTTAGTTGTTGCATTTTTGGGAGTCGAATAAGTTGTTTCCCAGTCTTTAGGAATTAGGAATAGTGGAGTCAGTTTTTAGCTTCAGATTTTTCTAGGAGATTAAACGTGTTGTTTCGTTTATTAGTTTTCATCTATTTAACACTCTTGTAACAAACTGTTTTGCTAAGCATCAATATAGAGAAAATTTCCACACTTGCGAGTCTTTTCTTTTCATCTTTGCTGCAGTTAATTTTCTATCATTTGGTATCCGAGCCAGAAAGTCTTCTTTTTTCTTTTTTTGGAGTACTGTCTCAGCAGCAAAAGATAGCTTCTAAAAATTTTGTTCATCCCTCTATTCCGCGCTTCGATGGTCATTGCGACCATTGGAGCATATTGATGGAGAACTTCCTTAGGTCCAAAGAGTTTTGGCCAGTTGTCAGTATTGGCGTGCAAGAGCCAGCAACTGGAACTACCTCGTCGAAAACACAAAAGGCAGAGTTGGATAGTCTAAGGTTTAAGGATCTCAAAGTGAATAATTA
Organism: Solanum gracilifrons; assembly: GCA_029582605.1. Taxonomy (NCBI): domain Eukaryota; kingdom Viridiplantae; phylum Streptophyta; class Magnoliopsida; order Solanales; family Solanaceae; genus Solanum; species Solanum gracilifrons. The sequence continues at coordinate 6,356 of JAJOOH010022055.1, read as the reverse complement.
CCTGTTTCATGCTATTGATCGCTCAATACTGGAAACCATTCTTTGCAAGGATACTTCCAAACAAATATGGGATTCCATAAAGAAGAAGTATCAAGGAACAACGAAGGCAAAACTAGTGAAGCTTCAAGCACTCCGTGGTGAGTTCGAGACTCTACGTATGCAAAATGGTGAGCCGGTAACAGATTATTTCTCTAGGACGTTGGCTATCGCAAACAAAATGTGAATTCATGGTGAAAGATTGGAGGATGTTACCATTATTGAGAAAATACTTTGCTCAATGACAACAAAGTTCAACTATATTGTTTGCTCCATTGAAGAATCCAAAGATATTGATACTTTTTCTCTTGACGAGCTGCTTGGTTCTTTGTTGGTTCATGAACAGAAAATAAACCAACAAGACATGGATGAAGTAGGATTGAAGGCAGCAACGTCTTCAAAAGGAACAGATCAGGTGAAAGCCAAATGTAAAGGAAAAAATTCACACCATAAAAAGAAGAAGAGTAGTTCTGGAGATTCTCTAGAAAAGGAAAAGAGAGAAGATAAGTCTCAAGTTGAATGCTATCGATGCCACCAATTTGGACATTATCGATCTGAGTGTCATACCAATTTAAATAGGAATCGTGGCGGCAGATCTAACTTTGCAGAGACAAAGGAAGATGGGGAAACCAAGGAAGAAGAAGAGGAAGTTTCACTTTTGATGGAATATACTGCCAACGAAAAAATTTCCACTTATTTATGGTACCTCGATACTGGCTGTAGTAATCACATGTGTGGGCAGAAAGAGGCATTCTCAGAGTTGGATGAAAGTTTTCAAGACACTGTGAGATTTGGAGATAATTCAATGGTCTCTGCCATAGGTAAAGGGAAGGTACAAGTCTCAACCAAAAACAACTCGTTTCATACCATAGGTGAGGTGTTTTATGTCCCTGCATTGAAGACAAATTTATTGAGTGCTAGACAGCTTCAAGAAAAAGGATATGAACTTAATATCAAAGGTAGAGTTTGTAAGATACGATATCCTCGTTTGGGGTTACTCGCTCAGATTAGCATGTCGTTAATTTGATTGTTTCCTTTATATCTTCACAACTCCATAAAATCTTGTCTTTCTGCAAAAGTGAAAGAAGATGCCTGGAAGTGGCATTTTCGTTATGCACATTTAAATTTTGCGAGCTTGAAGTTCTTAAAGGAAAAAAATACGTGTTGGGTCTTCCAAAGCTTGAATTTCCAAAGAAAGTATGTGAAGAGTGTGCTATTAGCAAGCAACACCGTGTACCATTTTCAAAATGCAATTCTTGGAGGGCAAAAAAGGTGTTGGAGTTGGTGCACTCAGATATTTGTGGTCCAATAAGTCCCACATCAAATGGAGGTAAACACTATTTCATTAGCTTCATTGATGATTACAATAGAAATACATAGGTCTGTTTCTTAAAAGAAAAATCTGAAGCACTTGAAACTTTTAAGAAGTTTAAAGTGCTTGCTGAAAATGAAGTTGGTTATCAAGTTAAATGCTTGCGGACCGATCGGGGTGGTGAATACAACTCACTAGAATTTACAGAATTTTGTGAGAAACATGGAATTAAGAGGCAACTTACCGCATCCTACACACCTCAACAAAATGGTGTGTGTGAAAGGAAAAATCACACAATTCTTGATATAGTGCAAAGTCTTTTAAAAAAAAGCGACTTACCAAAAGATTTTTGGGTTGAGGTAGTTCGTTGGAGCATTCATATATTGAATAGATGTCTTATCAGCTCTATTCGAATATGACACCTCATGAAGCTTAGAGCGGGCGTAAACCAAATGTTAAGTATTTTCGAATTTGCGAGTGTATAACATATGCACACATTCCAGATGCTGCGAGGAAGAAGTTGGATGATAAAGGTCAGAAGTCCATTTTCCTTGGTATTAGTTACAAATCAAAATCTTATCGCTTGTTCAATCCTATTACCAAGAAAATAGTTGTTAGCCGAGATGTTGCTTTTGATGAAGAAACACTTTGGTATTGGAGCGATAATTGTTCGTTTCAATATATTCCAATTTCTGTTAAAGAAGAAGAGGAACCAAAACAACCTCTTGAGACCAGTTCACAAGCAAGTCCAATTGTACAGGATGTTGAAGGTGTTGAACATGAATCAGGTGATTCTCAGTTTAACAATGAACGTCCACAACAAAATAGAGGTGCACCAACATGGTTGGAAAATTATAAGGTATATAAGACTAAGAAATCTGGAAATACAGTAAGTCATTTTTCTTTATTTTCATATTGTGATCCTATATGTTTTGCCGAAGCTGTTAAAGACCTAAAGTGGCAGTAAGCCATGGATGAGGAGATTAGATCAATTGAAAAAAATGATACTTGGGAGTTGACAAACCTTCCAGAAAATCAGAAAGTCATTGGTGTCAAATGGGTTTACAAAACAAAGTTGAAGGAAAACGGAGAGGTTGACAAGTTCAAAGCTTGCTTAGTAGCAAAAGGTTACAAGCAAGAATATGGTGTTGACTATGTAGAAGTGTTTGCTCCCGTTGCTCGTTTAAATACCATCAAATTGCTGATTGCTTTGGCTGCTCAAAATGCTTGAAAAATCTTTTAGTTAGACGTGAAATCTTCCTTCTTACATGGTGAACTGCAAGAACATGTATTTATCAAACAACCTCCTGGCTATGTGAAATTTGGTGCTGAAAATAAAGTGTTTAAATTGAAAAATGCTTTATATAGACTAAAACAAGCTCTAAGAGCTTGGTATAGTCGCATAGATACTTATTTTTCAAAGGAGTGATTTCGAAAGTGTCCATATGAACATACTCTTTATATAAAAAGGAAGGGTGCAGGGATCTTAATGGTGTGTTTATATGTGGATGACTTAATGTATATTGGAAGTGATGTGTCTATGATTGAGAACTTTAAGAAGTCCATGATGGTTGAGTTTGACATATCCGATTTGGGTATGATGCATTATTTTCTTGGTCTAGAAGTGAGTCAATTTGCTGATGGTATTTTTGTTTCTCAAAAGAAATATGTGCAAGATATTCTGAACAGATTCCAGATGAAAAATAGCAACATTGTAAGCACACCAATGGAGAAGGGTTTGAAGCTCGTCAAAGAACCTGAAGGGAGAAAAGTGGACAACACTTTATACAAGAAAATTGTTGGAAGCTTGATGTACTTGACAGCAACAAAGCCTGATATTATACACGTTGTAAGTCTCATTAGCAGGTTCATGGAATGTCCAAAAGAGATGTATTTACAAGCTGCCAAGAGAATCTTGCGGTACTTGAATGGTACCAGTGATTTAAGATTTTTTTATAAAAAGAAAGCAGCTGGAGATTTGGTTGGCAACACTGATAGAGACTACGCTGGAAATCTTGAAGACAGGAAAAGTACATCGGGATATGTTTTAATGCTGGGGTCTGGAGTTGTTTCTTGGTCTTCAAAGAAACAACCTATTGTTACTTTGTCGATTACCGAGGCAGAGTATGTTGCTGCAACGTCATGTGTTTGTCAAGCTATTTGGATGAGGAATATTCTTGAAGAACTTCATTTTAAGCAAGAAGGACCAACGCGAATTTATTGTGACAATACTTCGGCTATTAACCTTTCGAAGAATCCAGTTGAACATGGACGAAGTAAGCATATAGATGTGAAGTATCACTTCTTGCGTGATCTAACTAAGGATGCAAATATTATCCTTATTTACTGTAGAAGTGAAGAGCAGGGTCACAGGCATGTTCACAAAGCCCCTGAAGTTAGTGTCATTCCTAAAGCTACGTGATCAGCTCAGTGTTTGCAAATTAAACTGAAGGATATTTCAGTTTAAGAGAGGGAATGTTGGCAATTAGGTTTATGGAGTATCGTTTAGTTGTTGCATTTGTTTAGGAGTCAAATAAGTTGTTTCCTAGTCTTTAGGAATTAGGAATAGTGGAGTCAGTTTTTAGCTTCAGATTTTCTAGGAGATTAAACGTGTTGTTTCGTTTATTATTTTTCATCTATTTAAGACTTTGTAACAAACTGTTTTACTAAGCATCAATACAAAGAAAATTTCCACACTTGCGAGTCTTTTCTTTTCATCTTTGCTGCAGTTAATTTTGTTCCCCATATTTTTCTCTAAACACGTTTGATTGCTCCTTTTTTTTCTTGAAAAGGTAAATTTTTTTATCTTATTATTCCTTTTTTTATCTCTTCTTTTTGTTTGTCAACCATTTTAAAATAGAATTCTTCTCTTTTTTGTCTCCTTTATTTTCTTTCTAGAATTCTTTTTATACGTGTATTTGTTTCTCCCCCAAATTTTCTATTCTTTTCCTTAATTCCCTTTGTTTATGAAAATCAGATATAACAATATGTTTATTCATGGATACTTCTAATTATCTTTTATATATAATTTTGTTCTTGTCCAATTAATTGTTGAATTTCATGATTTGTGGAATTGAATTTTTTTCAAAAAAAAAAAATTTGCGAAAATTTAGGTTATTAATTTTTTTTTTTTAAATTTTCATTCTAAAATATTTTTCATATTTATATTTGTTTCTCTTCTATTTTTTTTCTTATTCTCCTTAATTTACTTTGTTTATGCAAATCAGATGTATGTTTATCCATTGGTCCTCCCAAAATCTTCTTTTAATATATAATTATGTAGTGTTTTTTCCCACTTAATTTTGAAATTGGGTGATTTGTGAAATTAAAAATTTTAAACTTTTTTTGGCAAAAATTCAGGTTATAGTATTTGTAATTTTTGTTTTCAATTTCTTGGGTAATAAATGTTCTCATAAGATCTTCATAAAAAATTAGAATGTTGATTTTGATGAATACAAACCAATGTATATCAATAAATGTCAATCTCAATTTGAATAAATGTGTACAAATTTATTAGGTGAATACAGACTAATGAATACATAGATGAATACGAACCAATGTATACATAGTGCAGTTACCATATACATAACAAAAATCACATGTACAATTTATGAATAAAATTTAATTTATACATTTATCATATTAATTTCATTCTTGTATTCATTATAGTCATAACCTATAATTGTTGGTAATATTTTATGTATACATTATAAGTTTTGTATAATTTTTGCATACGTGCTATTACAGTTTCTAATAAAAAGCATTGCCTCTTATATTATTTGATTAATTATTGTCAATTATATGATAATTAATACACATTAGTTGAGCACTAATAATATATTTTTTTACCTTAAAAGTAGTCGCGGTCTTTTGATAAGTTAATTAAAGAATTTTAAAAATCCTTCCTTAAAAGTTGATATAACCTTTTTTAATGGGTTAATTAATAATATATTTTTTTCATTTCTCAAAAGTAGGCAACCATTTTTTAATAAACTAATTACTATCGATTGGTAAAAAAATAAATTATAAAATTACAATCAAATATATATTTATGTTGTTGTAAACTGTGTTTAATATTTTTTTCAAAAATAGAGTGATAATAAAGTTGAGTTTGAGAATTTAAAGAAACTGAAAAGCTAACTTCCTTTATTATAGGAGTTAAAAATAATGAAGAAAAAATAATCCCACATCTCCTTAATTAATGCCGGTTGGTTGCACATGATTAAAAAAAAACTATAAAAAGTCGTTATATTTCTTTTAGGTCATTACGTGCTTCTTTTTTTTTGGACTATTAATTGATAATTAATATTGGGCTATATGTTGCCAATTGTATATAGTAATTGTATGTCTCTGTCAATTCCTCGTGCACAATCACCTTCTCCTTGACATTAAATTTATATGATTCAACTTCCAAACATTAATTGAAAATTAAGTGTTTTTAATGTAAACATAACCTCCTTTGTAATGTTGAAGAAGATAGAAGGAAGAAGATAATGTCTAGCTCTAAATTAATTTTCTACAATTATTGACATTTAATAGCAACAATGAGATATAATTATACGTTTGAAATCGTATGTGAGAGGAGAGTAAGAGACCCATATATTGTTGGCATTATGAAAGGAAAGCAAGAGTCATGTTTTATTGGAAACTTGGAATAATTATATAAGGAGACCACGTAGTACTACTTGAGGATTAAAGCACGGTCTACAAGATGTTATTAGGTTATGTTGCCTATCTATTACTATAACTAGGAAACATATCCGCGCTTCGCGCGGTAAATTAATCAATTTAGAAAATATTTCTAAAGTACAAATTTTGTGAAACAAATATGATAAAACTTTTCATGTCTATGCATAAAAAATAGTTAAAAATATTCATGAAATCTTTCTTATATAATATTGTTATTAAAATTAGAGTTAGATGAATGGTATATAAAAACATTTTCATTTTTAAATACAATATATGTGATTCTAAAAGTAGTAGGTTTGTTTCTTTCATCAGATATATG
>JAJOOH010022054.1:0-15623 GCA_029582605.1 Solanum gracilifrons | reverse complement strand
TTCCAATTCAACATCAACTTGTTGTTGAACAATTGCAACATCATTTTGATATGCCACATCTAAGACATTGTCAATTTCAATTCTTCCCACAAGCTTACATTTTATAACAACCCACCAATCAGCTTTGTCTCTACGCAATGAATATGGAGCGTAATACACTTGTTTAGCATTTTGTGCAATGATAAAAGGATCATAACTTCTGTATTTTCTGGTGTGCTTAACTTTATTTATATTATGTTGATGGTCCACCTTTGTGCCTCTATGTGATGGATCAAACCACTCACACCGAAACAATACAATCTTCTTCTTAGGCCAACTTGAATACCTCAGTTCATTAATCTCATGAATGACACCATAATATTCAATAGTTTGGCCAATACCATCAACATCACCTTGTATATAGACACCGCTATTATTTGTTTTCTTGTTCCTAGAAACTTCTTCGGTTTGAAACTTAAAACCATTGACACAATACGTATTCATTGTCATTACTTGAGATTCAGGTCCAAGTGCTACTTCTTTCACTAATTGCAAATGTTGGACACTTGAGTATTCATCGTAATCCTACGTGATTGTTATTTCAAGTAATATAATTTAGTATAACATGAATATATTATATATTAAATACTTAGTGATTGAACACTAACATAGTCCCTCATCCAGTTGGAAAATTTTGTATAGATGGCTTCATTACCCCATGTTAAAATGAACAAGCTGATCATTTTACATTAAAGTATTCCGTTAGTTAATGACCACTTATTAGTATGTAATTTGATAACATATTTTTAACACTTACTTCACATATGGTTGAATCCCTGGACAATTAAGCAAACTATGTGTCACAACTGATTGCATTTCCATATCAGTGAATCCTCGCTTTCCACGCTTTTTAGATCCTCGACCATTTTTATTAAAAATTGATATCGGTGGAAATAAAGGATCAATATCGCCTTCATCATTACAATTGGTCCTGTTTCTCCTACATGACACATCATCACCAAAGTAAAAAGAATAAAAATCACCAGTTTCTCTCCCAATATGACCTTGAACAACTGATCCTTCGATCCTTCTCCTTTGCTTAATCGTTTTCTTGGAACTGCCAATTTTTTTGCATGTATATATTTATATATATCTTAATAAAATACTTGATGAATATAAATAACTTAGTGAATGTTTCAAATGAATACCTCTCAAATAGATACATCCATCTTGTTTGAACCGGACCTCCGAGGCGGGCCTCTTGTACTAGGTGAATTGGAAGATGCTCCATCACATCAAATAAACCACATGGAAATATCTTCTCCAACTTAGTAGTAGTAACAAGAATATTTTCCTCCATCCTATCTAAACTACTCTATAAGAACTTTCCAGAACACAAATCTTTAAAAGATACTTATCTCTGTGATTGGTTTCCATATCCTTTCGAGAAGATGACTAAAAGCGATAGGAATTAAAGTTTCCATGAACACATGACAATCATGACTTTTCATACCTACCAATTTTCCTTCATTCATATCTGCCCGCTTTCCTAAATTCGAAGCATAGCCCTCCGGCATCGTCAAATTTTTAACTACTCAATAATTTCAAGTTTCTCATCCAATGTGAATGAAAAGTTGGCTTTGGGCTTAACTATTTTACCATTCTGTAATTCCTGCAATCATAATTCATTTCTCCTACAATATTCCTTTATGTCCATTCTAGCTTTTGGATTGTCCTTTGTCTTACCCTTAATATCCATCACTGTGTTAAACAAATTGTCAAAATAATTTTTTTCAATGTGTATCACATCAAGATTATGTCGTAGCAGATTGTCCTTCCAATACGGCAACTCCCAAAATATGCTTTGTTTTGTCCAATTATGTTTCAACACCATATCCACGAAGTCTAGAAGGTGAAGCTTCTGTAACTTTAGGTAATTGAGAAACTCTCTCCCAAATTTGATGCCATGTGAGTAATGGAGGTGGGGGTCACATTCAACCTTATTTCTCCTAAATGCATTTTTCATCTTTCTAAACTCATGGTCCATTGGCAAGAACTGGTGATGACAATCAAACCATGTATTTTTTCTGCTATGTTTTAATGTGAATGCCTTACTATTTTCCGTGCAATACGGACATCTAGCTTTCCATCTGTCATCCAACCAGACAACATCCCGTATGCAGGAAAATCATTAATAGTCCACATTAAAGAAGCACGCATAACGAAATTCTGCTTAGTTGATATATCATATGTCAAAACACCTTCAAACCACAATTGTTTGAGCTCCTCTATCAATGTAGATAGACATCAATCAAACTTTTTGGATTATAGGGACTTGGAATAACACAACTTAGAGAGATGTAGGGACTGGTCATTCACGTTTCAAGAAGAAGATTATAAGGAGTAAGAAATACCGGTCAGTATGAATAAGGCGAAGCAGAATTAGAGAATGGTGTGAAGCCATCTGCGCAAAATTCCAATCTAACATTTTTTGGTTCACTAGTAAAATCAGGATATACATTATCAAAATGCTTCCATGCTTCACCATCAGATGGATGAGACAAGACACCCGGAGGCCTTCTATATTCACGATGCCATCTCATATGTAGGGCAGACCTCAACGATGCATAAAACCTCTTTGACCTAGGAATGAGAGGTAGATAATGCATCGCCTTAACTGGGACCATCTTTCCAGCCGGAGTCCTCTTATAACAAGCATGTCCACAAAACTTACAATTTTATAATTCACTATCAATCTTGCAAAACAACATGCAGCCATTAAAACAACAATGAATTCTATCATACGTCAATCCTAATTTGGAAACCAAACGCTTTGCTTGATAAAAATTCTTAGGTATGTTAAACTCCGAATTAACTAGTTCCCCCAAAAGATCAACCATTGAGTCCATAGCCCCATTAGGAACATTCCAATCTGATTTAACATTCATTAATCTAACCACAACTGACAAGGCAGAATGCGGACTCCCTTCACATAGTGGACGACTAGACTCTTCTAATTGATCGTAGAAGCGTCTTGCTTCTTCATTAGGAGCTTCATCAAAATATTGTTTCGGTTCCATCCAACCTTGAACCCTGAAAACATCATTGATCATTTCATGAACTCTATCATGTTCAACCTTAATTGACCATGTGGTGCAATCATAATATATTCATCCACATGCATCGAATTATAAAACATACTATTCAATCCATCAATTTCTCCATGATCAATCCATACAAAATATCTAGGCATAAATCCATTACAGTACAAATGAACCATCACTGCATCTGGTTTATAAAATTTTAAGCACTTGCATGCACTACAAGGACACCTAACCAATCCATTATTCTTGAAAATGTCAAGTGTCATTGTATGTTCAATAAAATCTCTAACACCGTCAATAAACTCAGGTTTCAAACAAGCACCAGTTTCATAATGCATATTATACATCCACAAACGATGATCCATCTATAAAAATATAGATATTCAATTAGTTTTGACTTAATTTTGACTTAATTCCAATAACTAAACCACATTATTTATTTGAACTAATTTACACAACTTAACAACTTTAACTAGTTTAGTTTTGACTTAATTCCAACAACTAAATCCACCAACTAAACCACATTATTTAATTTTACTTACTTAAACAACTTTAACTAGTTTAGTTTTGACTTAATTCCAATAACTAAATCCACCAACTAAATCACATTATTTATTTTAACTTATTTAAACAACTTAACAACTTTAACTAGTTTAGTTTTGACTTAATACAAAAACTAAATTCACCAACTAAACCACATTATTTATTTGAACTTATTTACACAACTTAACAACTTTAACTAGTTTAGTTTTGACTTCATTCCAACAACTAAATTCACCAACTAAATCACATTATTTAGTTCAACTTATTTAAACAACTTAACAACTTTTTTAACTTGAATTAGTTTAGTTTTGACTTAATTTGAACTACTAAATCCATCAACAAAACCACATTATTTAATTTAACTTATTTAAATATCTTAACAACTTTTTAACTTTAACTGGTTTAGTATTGACTTAATTCCAACAACTAAATCCATCAACAAATTCACATTATTTAATTTAACTTATTCAAACAACTTAACAACTTTAACTAGTTTAGTTTTGACTTAATTCCAACAACGAAATCCACCAACTAAACCACATTATTTATTTGAACTTATTAACACAACTTAACAACTTTAACTAGTTTAGTTTTGACTTAATTCCAACAACTAAATTGACCAACTAAACCGCATTACTTATTTGAACTTATTTAAACAACTTAACAACTTTTTAAGTTGAACTAGTTTAGTTTTGACTTAATCCCAACAACTAAATCTATCAACAAAACCACATTATTTAATTTAACTTATTTAAACAACTTAACAACCTTTTAAATTTAACAACTTAAGTTTTGACTTAATTCCAACAACAATCCATCAACAAAAACCATATTATATAATTTAACTTATTTAAACAACTTAACAACTTTAACTAGTTTAGTTTTGACTTAATTCCAACAACTAAACCCACCAACTAAACCACATTATTTATTTGAACTTATTTACACAACTTTAACTAGTTTAGTTTTGACTTAATCCAACAACTAAATTCACCAACTAAACCACATTATTTATTTGAACTTATTTAAAGAACTTAACAACTTTTTAACTTGAACTAGTTTAGTTTTGACTTAATTCCAACAAATAAATCCATCAACAAAAACACATTATTTAATTTAACTTATTTAAACAACTTGACAACTTTTTAACTTTAACAACTTAACAACTTTTTAAAGCTAAGTGTGAACTCTAGATGGACACAAATCGATCTTGCAAGAAAATCAATTCTTGTATCAATAGAATCAACTAGTGTTGGTACTTATGCTTAACAAATATATTATTTCTAAATTTAAAGCTAAGTGTCAACACTAGATGGATACAAAACGATCTTGCAAGAAAATCAATTTTGTCATCAATAGGATCAACTAGTGTTGATACTTATGGTTAACAAATATATTATTTCTAAATTTAAAGCTAAGTGTCAACACTAGATGGACACAAATTGATCTTGCAAGAAAATCAATTTTGTCATCAATAGGATCAACTAGTGTTGGTACTTATGCTAAACAAACACATTATTCCTAAAATCTAACTTCAATTCATCAAATTTCAAAATCAAGTTCTAAATCGAACTTCAATTCATCAAATTTCAATTCATCTAGATTAACACTCCACTAACTTATAACAATCAATCAATCCTAACTAAAATAAAAAACCCTAAATCATTCGCTAACTAACTAACAATCAATCAAACTTATAACAATATTCAATAAAAAACAAATTCAATACTAATTAACAAAATCAAAAACCCTAAATCATTCACTTAATAACTAACAATCAATAAAAAACTAATTCAATACACTAATGAACAAATTCAATATTGTAATTGAAAAAAATTAAAAAATAATATTATGAACCCTAACCTTGAATTAAAGGAGAAGGACAGTGGGGTCGGGGTCGGGGTAGGCGGTGGGAAGCGGCGGCGTGGGCAGCGACGTAGTGCGAAGTGGCGATGGGCAGCGTCGGCATCAGCGTCACTTCGTCGGCGTCGGCGTTGAGAGAGAAGAAGAAAGAAGGAAGAGAAGAGAGAAGGAAGAGAGATGGAAAATTGGGGAAAATCGCGTCTGCTAGTGCAAATATTTTAAAGAAAGCGACGGACAACGTCTCTATCTCCGTCGCTTTTTAAAAAAAATGTTTGACCAATATTTTGACCAAAAAACGTTGGACTAAGAGATACTGTCCGACGCTTTCTTAAAATATTTGACCAGACATTTTGACCAAGAAGTGACGGACATAAAGATGTTGTCCGTCGCTTATTTAAAAAATAATTAAACAATTAAAATCAATAAAAAGTGACGGACGGCGTGGCTTTTTTTAAATTTATAAATAATTATTTTTAATAAAAAGCAACGGAATGCATCGCTATTTATATAAAATAATTAAGTATTCATTATATATATATTTGGCGCAACAATCCGCAAAAAAAGCGACGGACTAAGGAATGTCGTCCGTTGCTTTTTAAAAAAATTATAAAACAATTTATTTTTATGAAAAAGCGACGGATAGTGTGGCTAATGGCGTCGCTTTTTGGAGCGACGCCGTCTGTCGCTTTTTGGAGCGACACTGTCTGTCGCTTTTCTGTCCGTTGTTTTTAAGCAGTTTTTTTGTAGTGAGAATTTTTAGCGAGATGGGATCTGTGTGGCCATAAATGTCGGGTATTGACAATGTTAAAAGAAATTGTAGTATATTTACGAGGTAAAATTACCTCATTCATGAAGTTGTTGCATGAATTTCATGAATTTGACATGAAAATTACCAATTTATTTTATGCATTACCTTCTCCTAATGGTCTTATTAATAGTACTGTTCTACCTTTTATTTTCTTCGTTAAAGTCAGTTTTGCTGAAAATGTTACTTTACTTTATGGAAAAAGTAATTTTTTCCACATTGGTGGGAGAAAAGAACTTTAAATGATTAAATATAGAAGAACTTCTATGTTGTTAAAGTGGTTAAGAAGATGTCGAGCCTTGCTCTACCGTTGTCGGTCACTCGGCTCAACTTCGATTTTGGCAAAAATATCGATCGAGAAATTGTTTCGGAAAAAAAAATTAACCCAACTTATTTCTTGTGGCTGCATACAATGAAGTGCGTACACCACATTAGCGCACACTGAAGAGACACATCTCTTCAGTACAGGGTGTGCACTAGAAGTGTGAACTGCACTTGTACATTTGGGACTGCACATACACAACACAACCCAAAAAATGTAACTTTACAATTTTTTTTGATGTGATGAAGATCCTTCTAGTGTTCACTACTGGGATTATAAGTATATCAACTTTATATAATAACAACATAAGCTATATCATGACAAGTAAAGTTCACCATAAGCATTACACTCCCAATTATTTTAGCATATTTCATTTGAGAAACACTATAATCTTTATTCTTTTGCAAGTGCACGCTAGGACCATAAAGAGATCTCTCTGAACTACATCGAAATAATTAATTTTTTTAACTTGGTTTCAATGTAATGAGACTGACACAAAGAGAAATCATCAGTATTTCTTTTAATTTTAATTCCTAAAATTACATCTACTTTATCATGGTTTTCCATTTCAAACCTAATAGACAAAAAGTTCTTAGTTTCATTAATAGCATTCATTTTTGGACAAAAATTAACATGTCATCTACATATAAACATATAAACATATAAACATATAATCACACAATCTGAACCAACCATTTTGAAATAAACATAGGTATAAGATTAATTGACAAGAAAATCACTATCCACTAATGTGATATTAAACTTTTCATCCCACTGCTTAGGTGTCTATTTTAGTCCATACAAGGACTTACTCAACTTGCATATTTTATTCTCTTCTCCTGGAACCACAAAACCTTTGGATTGAGTCAAATATATCTATTCCTTTAAATTATCATTTAGAAATGTTGTTTTGACATTCATTTGTTGTATCAGGAAATCATGAACAGTGGCAAAAGCATTAAGACTCCTAATGGTCATTATTTTTTTCACAAGAGAATAAGTATCAAAATAATAAAACACCTTTCTTTTGGTTAAAACCCCTAATCACAAGTCTAGCCTTATATTTATCAATTGTAGCTTTAGGTCTCAATTTCTTCTTAAATGTCCACTTGCTACAAATGAGTTTACAACCTTTAGGCAAATCGTACAAGTCCCAAGTGTGATTAGAAACTATAGAGTTTTAATTCATTTTTAATATCCTCTTTCTAAAATATCACATATATTGATCTCATTGCCTCATCATAAGTCTTAGGGTCTTTTTCTATTAAGTAGATAAACACAAATTCATCATATCAAAATTTTCAATCAAGAATATATTGATAAAATCAGGACCAAAGTTAGTGTCAATTCTACATCTTTTACTCCTTGTAAGTTCATTTTTCTGCTCCTTAGAAATAACTTCATAAGAAGAAACTACATGAGAATTAACAAGCATAGATGTAGAAGCATTATTTTACATATCACTAAACACATTATTTTTCAAAGGAAAAATATGCTAAAAATTCAGCATCTCTAGATTCACAAATTGAATAATTATTTTAAAGACCAAAATCTATATGCAACACTCTTTTGAGCATAACCAATAAAGACAATGTCACACCCCGAGCCTACACCCTTGGCGGGACTGGCACTCGAGAACCATTGTAGGCCCCAAGCGAACCCTTGGCCTGACTTACTTAACTCAGCGGAAGACTCTAAGCATGATTACAATGATCAAATGAACTTACTCAAATAGCTTAATAGTATAACTTAGAATGTTAGAAGAATTAAACATTCAACTTGGCCAAAATGGCAACCCAAGTTTCATAGCAAAACCTCATACAATGATAAGAGACTCATAACAAACTGTCTGACTGTCTATGAAGCCTCTATAATACTGAGAGGGATGTTGGGACAGACCCTTCAACATCCTAATAAAGAAAGACTAAAAAGCGAATAAAAGAGTCCTCCAGAAAGCAATGAGGCTCACCACTGACTCTGAGTGCTCAACTTAATCAACGAGGAGCTGGATGATGATCCTGGTTACCTGCATCTACATCATAAGACGATGCAGGCTAATTGGCATCAGTACATTGAATGTACGAGTATGCGAGTTGGAATGCTAAACAATACATAGGCTTGAAAAGATTCTGAAGGAAACACTTACCTTGGCTCTTCTCAACTCATGAATAACTTAACTCAGAATAAAGCAATGAACAGATGCAATATATGAGAGAGCTTTATAAAACAGTAAAAGCAACTTAGTTCAATAAATGAAATGCAGTAACAAACTCAACTTTACTTATATAATAAAATAATATGGTTTTTGTGGGAGATTCTCTAACCGACAACCACCACTATGAGCCTAAGTGGTGATACATCGTCTTGCCCACGCTGCTAGATTTGTCCTATAGTTTGCCATCATATAAAAAGCTTAACTTAGTGGATCCACTAGCTTAACTTATGTGATCATCTAAAAAGTATGACCCATTAATACCCATGATGGCTACATGGTTTATGGAGACTTAAGTTAATTTGAACTAGCATTCCCATATCGTTGTTCAGTACTACTCCCAAAAATATACTTAGCTCATATGTTTTTAAAACGACTTCTTTCTTTTGTTTGAGATAATTACTCAAAACTTAGCTTAAAAGCTCTTTTGGAATCGATGTTCCCTTTCTTGCTCAAATGTGACAATATTTATAAACTCTTTGGGAATACTTAGTTCCCTAATAGCTTTTGAGAAATGAACTCAACTCTGTATTCTTTGTTTAACTTTGAACTTTTAGTCTTAAAACAAAGTTAAAACATTTGTAAAAGATTCTTGAAACTTTGATGACTTCACTTGACTTGACTCTTAACTTTCTTTGAATTGACTCTTAACTTTCCTTGAATTGAATTATGGATTCAAGGATTATGATTTGTGATAGGAAAGCTCTCTTGATGTTTAGGAATGATTTCAAATAGCTAAACTTGAGAAAAGTTATGAAATCACCGTCTTGGAACAAGTCCGTGACGCGGAGGTGTTCCTAAATAATTATTCGCGAAATTAAAATTTGAGACAGTGGAGTCTGCGTCCTCTCCGCGATGCGGAGCAGATTTTTGTTCACTGGGGAACAAGTCCGTGACGCAGACTTGTTTCATTAACCTTTCTCGACTCTTTCCTTCTTCGTTTTTCAACCTGAAACCACCTAAATTCTATTATCTTCCTCCAATTCATTTTAAATCCCGATGTCCAGCATGTATACTCAAGAAACTAACTCAAAGAAACCCTAAACTCAATGTAAGGATCTCATAAACTTCTCAATTCGTCCTACTTCGCTAACAATATTCGAATTCAAGAATATTTGTCAAGAACATCAATTTTCCAACTCTTCTAGGATGAATCTCACAGAATTAAACATGCTTGGCGCGTGGATGGATGAACCCAACGCTATGAGAGACTCACATACCTTGTAGGATAAATTCCTTGGCGAATCCACAACAAAAATCGATCGTTCTTGGCGAATCTTGATTTTCCTCTTTTTCTTTCTCTTGCGTTGTTTCTCCAAAAGCTTTAACTCTATTTTTCAAAAGTGTAAACTGAACTAAATCAGTTTTGACCCCACTTAATTTACTAAAATGGATTTAATTAATCGGGTAAGAAAAGGACCAAACTACCCTTCGAAAATCCGGATTGGACATTTCCTAATCCAACAGCCCAACTTCAAAAGGCATAACTTACTCGTACGATATCAAAATTGCACAAACTGAGCGGCGTTGGAAAGATCATTCCAAGAGATTTCCAACTATTTCTGGAACTACACCTAAATCATCCTAAGCTAGGAGTTATGATCGTTTGAAGTTGACCAAAAACTCACTTTAACGTACTTAAAATTTTCCAGATTTTCTTACACTTTCCAAAAATGACTATTTCCAGATTTTACACTTCTTTTCTAGTTATTTCAAATTGCGAGATGTTACAGACAATGTCAAAAGTCTTAGAACCTACATTTACTCGTCTAAAATTAGGTTGACTAACCTTAGCCAGACACCCCAAAACTTTCAGAAATTTCAAATTAGGAGAAAACCCTTTCAACAACACATATTAGATCTTGTCTTACGTTTTATGAGGGACTATTAAAAATATAGCATGCAAACAAGAGAGCTTACCCCACGTGTTGTTTCATAGACACGAGCTAAAAACCATAGAATTCATCATTTCCTTAAGGGTTTTACTTTTGTTTTCAGCTACACCATTTTGCTAGGGTATAGGGAGCACTAAGCTTATGTATAATACCATTTTTCTCACAAATATACTACAGAGTTTTAGTACTATATTCAATGCGCCGACCAGATCTAAAATTCTCTTGATAACTCTGTCTAATTTATTTTCCACTTCTACTTTGAATTTGAAGAACATACTTTCAACCCCATCTTTAGAAATAAGAAGATATACCTTAGTGTATCTAGAAAAGTAATAATTTTTTCTACTTTTTCTAACAATGTTCTTGAAACTTGTTAAATTTGAATATATTAGTTCAAGCAATTCAGTTTTTGTACTAATAATAGATTTCAAGGGTTTCTTGGCATGCTTTGTTTCTACACATACAAAATATTTTGAAAAATCATCAATTTTTATCATAGGAATTAATTTCATTTTTCTATGTCTTTTGATTGAAGCAATATTAACATGACTTAGTCTACCATACCACAAATTAATAGACTTAACAATATAAGTAGAATTTGAAATACTAGCATTATTGATAATCTATTGAACAATGCTCAACATAAA
Source organism: Solanum gracilifrons (assembly GCA_029582605.1). NCBI lineage: Eukaryota > Viridiplantae > Streptophyta > Magnoliopsida > Solanales > Solanaceae > Solanum > Solanum gracilifrons. The sequence goes on along the minus strand of JAJOOH010022054.1, from coordinate 4,253 downwards.
TAATCCTCCACTAAGATACCCCTTCCCAACAAAGTCTCCTCCCCGAGAAGTAATTAGTTTATCACCTTCAAAAATAAGTATAAGGCCTACTTTATTGAGAAGTGCGCCGAAAACTATGTTTCTACATAGAAAGGGTACGTACAAAACATTATTCAAGGCTAAAGTTTTTTCTGAAGTTACATTAAGTAAAAATTTTCCTTTATCAATTATTCCAGCAGTAGAGAAGTTACCCATGTAGACACACTCGCCATTGGTAGACTCCTCAAAGTCATGGAATAACTCTTTCTTGGCACAAAAATGTGTTGAAGAGTATGTGTCCAACACCAATCAGCCTTATTAGCCACTAGAACAACTACAACAATAATCACTTCATTATCCTCACCAAGATGAGCTTGATCATCAACTTGTCTTTCTTACAATAAGTTCTGCCCTTGTCTTAGATAAGGGTGGCTAGCGCTATGACTTAGTTTGCCATAGACAAAGCAAGGATCCTTAGATTTTTGAATTTGGCTCTTCGACTTGTTAAAGTGATTCTTTTTCTTTGTATGTCCCTTTTTCCCGACTTTCTTCTGTTGCCTTTGATCATGTCTTTTACAACATTACCAGAAAATTCAACAAGATTATCTATGAAAAAATTAATAGAAAAACCTTCCATCTTATTTTTGAGACAATTCGTCTCTTTAAGTCCTCATGTGACCGATAAATTTTTGAAGAGTTAATTTTTTTTCTTATATTTCCGTTGATATCTATAATTACTCCAAATTTGTGGGAATTTTTCAAGCAGCACATCAGCTTAAAAATATCAAACATCTTTCATGTCCTCGTTGAAAACATCAACAATCAAGTTCTCATATTCGCGAATTTGTTCCATGATTAGCTTATTGTCAACCATTTGGAACTTAATCCATTTACCAAAAACATATTTTTCTATCATACATCATAAACACTATATTTTTTTTTCCAAACTATCGTATATTTTCTTAGCAGATATTTGAGTAACAAATAAATCAAATAAATGATTAGTCATATGGTTAAGAACCTTCAGTAGAAGGTTTGTTAAACAAAACACAATCAACTTCTAACTATTCAAATAAAATAAGAAGTTTATGTGACCAACGCTTAAAGTTATTTCCATCCAAAGACTCAAGCTTTGGAAGATTAGAAAAAAGTTTTATTCAACGTAATAGTCATTTATAAATATTGTATTCGGAAAGTTTCTTTCAAATTATTAGGGAAATTACTACAATATTGATATCGGACAGGAATTAAAAATAGTAAGTGCATTATGACAACACTGCGTAATGGCAAGCCACTGCCATGAAAGCGATTTTGATATGATGTAAATAGTTAAGCCTAAACACTCTCCAAGCTTCTATAGATCTTCCAAACACATGCACGCGTGGTTGGAAGTTTGGAGTTGCACAAAAAGAATTGCCCAGAAATTCACAATAGGAAGAAAATTATTTGAGACAATACAGGAATAGGTGAAAGAGAGATTTTTGTTTCTCTTCTATATATTTAGCTCACAAATGATACTACTTAAATAGGCATATCATTTATGTTTTCATCCATCATAAGAATGTAAGAAGTTAAAGTAAAATTAATGAAATGAAACATTACTTTTGCTTAGAAGTAATTTTGAGTCTTCTGAATAGTTTCTATATTTTCTTACGAAGTTAAGAAACTATTACTTGAATAAATGTGAACCATATATCAGGAAGTAGCTCTCCTATTTCACATTAACTCACGACTTATAAATGTTCACATAGATTAATTATGGAGAATTATTAGATGTTATTATCCTTTGCATTACACAAAAAGGAATAAAATCCACATACCTAAGTCGCCAGAACAACTGTCAGAACCAAGTAAGACCTCATACTTGTATTTTCTTAGTTCGAGTATACTTGCTCACCATCCCAAACACGTAAGACCTCATACTTGTATTTTAAAGGATATTTCTAAAGAGAAATACTTTTGTTCCCTGAAATTATTTACTCATACAAACCAAACAATGACAAGGAGACATTTTCATTCCCAAAATTCTCATTCTGCTAAAAGCCCTTTTTAATATCTAACCACCCATTCTTCACAGCAAGTCCAACACGCCAAGTTATAGACTTCATGCCATAACAATCAGTATTAAGAAGAATGAGTTTCAAAGAGTATCAATTTCAACAATCAAAGGTTCAGCCAGAAAGAAAATTCTTGATGTAAATCCAAAAATACGAAGACGGAGAAAATAGACAAACCTATTCTGATAGACATTTCTTGTAATTCAATTCGTGAATCTTCAGCCATTTAGATAGATACCTGTTGAGACTTCAGACTTTCAAAGAGGAAGAGTCCATTTTTAGGTATTTAAAAGTTTTATTATAAATGGATAGAGAGGGGAGGGTTTTATTATATAAAGGAGGGGCAATTTGTAAATAAATTTAGCATTTTGGGACGAGATGTATATGTTATTTGGAACCAGATTTTGACTCTTCGCTAACTTGAAAAATTAAAAAGGATATTCAAGACCAGAAAAAAAAGTCGTCTTAATAAGTATACTTTTAGGGACCCATAATAACCCTGTCCCTAAATATTGATCTTTATTAAGCAGTTTTCTTGTAGTGAAACTATTACTTGAATAAATGTGAACCATATATAAGGAAGTAGCTCTCCTATTTCACATCAACTCACGACTTATAAATGTTCACATAGATTAATTACGGAGAATTATTAGATGTTATTATCCTTTGCATTAAACAAAAAGGAATAAAATTGACATACCTAAGTCACCAGAACAACGGTCAGAACCAAGAATAGCTATATAGGGAAAAGGCTTCTGAAGAAGGTAAGCAATAAGCAAAGCTTCTAAGAATCGTTATTGATATAAGGGTCTTTCAAGAACTAGTCTCCATGTAAACAATGGTCTTCTAACTTAACACAGTCTCCGGGACTTCCAACTGATAACTACATAATAAAATCAACAAATATATTACAAAAGTTCTATTCTAAATCATTTTTCACCCCAACTCCGTCAAAAGATAAAATACATGTATGATGCCAACCTTCTTGCAAAAGACATAGTGTCAGCTGAGGTTTTCAGAGACCGCATCATCAGTTGGCTTAATTGATTGTTATATACATAATATCAGACAAAACAAAAATGAAACAACAAACTCTCCAAGAAAATGAAAGACAAACACAAAAAAGTCATTTCTTATCAGTCCAAAGACACCAACAAAGTAACAAAGAAGAAACATAAAACACTCCCAAGGAAAAGACAACCAGGTAGAATTTCTCATACTAAAATTGAGAGAATCAAATAGTTGTATTAATTATTACTCTGTTGAGTACAAGCTCCAACTTATAGGATCCATATTGGCTTTGGATCTATTTTTAGTAACAACATTACTCGAAATCTCATACTTATTTGTTTATTTTTAAATATTTTGCCAATGTCGGATCAATAGTGACAAAGATAATTATAACTCATCTCTTTGTAAATCATGAAATTAAAAGGACTTGGTACCTCCAAGAATGATGCAAAGTGAAATAGTACTTAAATTTACACTAAAGGGAAACATTGAAAGATATGTTTTTTTCAAACCCTTCTATGATTAAATAATATAATTACCCCATTTGATCACCTCTAGAATAAATCTAAGCATAAATCGTAATATAATTACACTTTAAATTAACACAAATAGGCCTCAAAAATTCCAACCATTTACAAGCATGCTTCAAACTAAATAACCAAACGGTACAAAATTACCCTTTGTTTACCTATCGGACCTAAAATACCCTTGACGTCAACCTTTAGGTCCTACTTTGCCCTTAATTTTAACGGTCCAAATTTTAATGTCAGTTACCAACTACATTGATGAAGTGTCACTATCCTATTGATCAACTTAAAATTAACTTAAAAATTATTTGAAATATGAATAGTTATTTTTTTTACTCCTACACTAAATAAAAATATTAGAAATTATATATATTAATTAATTATTAATTATTCATCCAACTCAAAATTTATTTTTTTATTTGTCAATTACTATGAGTTATGTCTCTTCAATGGCTCAATCCCATTTTTCAACAACCATACAACTTCAGCTATCTAAACCGTATATTATTTTCTGTTTTCAAAGCACTTAGTTAGTTTTCCATATTAAATTAAATATTTTTAGTTTTCTAATCATTTAACTAATTGAATGGTATAACTGGTGCATATACTCTTTTCTTTATATATATATATATATATATAT